>CAJQUW010012584.1:0-155982 GCA_907163375.1 Prostheceraeus crozeri | reverse complement strand
TGGCCAATTCTTTTCATTGTGACTTCTCGAGGGATCCCGGCCTCAACTAAAAGAGTCTTTGCAGTTCTTCGGAGACTTGTATTAGTGTAATAACCTTCTTTTCCTAGAGATTTCATAAGTGTCTTTGTAACTTTTTCGATCGAATGTATGCCGAGAAGTTGATTCTTGTACCAGACAGTTGACTTTGGTGATACGATGCAGGCCAGATGAAATTCAGTTCTGTCGGTTATTGGTCGATGCGATACATACTCCTTGTATAAGTTTATCAAGCACCTTTCCTTGAACGTTTTTCTTGGGAATATCTTCATAGATTTTGGTTCCATGCAAGACTGCTTGATCCCGAAATTCCTGGATTTCGAAACGGTCTCTGTATACAAGAGAACCTCTTCTGAATTTTCTTCTATAAGCTGCAGTTGACTAGCAGCACCAAATCGCAATGCTTTGTGCTCTGTGGCTGCTCGCAAACCGAGCTGAACACCCATCAAGAAGATAACTGTTTCATGGAGCTGTTTTGGGTTTCCTGACCCTAGTATTCCTTTCTTAAAAAATGACCAGTTTCTTTTACAGTCATAGTTCATATAGTGTTGTATCATAGCAAAGATTTCCTTTAGAGACTTAGAGGGATATTTGGACCCATCTTGCTTTCTTGCATCTGCGATGAAATATTTCAAACAGTATGATGGATCTGAAATACTCATGTATTCCAGGTCATCGTAGATTTTCAGCATGCCATCATCTCTCACTTTCCATTCTGAGTGCCACATTTTAAAAAGTCTTACACATGATTGCTGTTTTGCTCGAGTTGACTTAAGAACTCTGATGGCTTGATTCATTTCTATATCCCTTGTTGAACTTGTCGCAAATCTTTTCATCTCATCTGTGTATGATTGTTGCTTGATCTTCGATTCTTTATTTTATTTTTCTCTAGAACGATTGCGTCAATGTGCTGGCTAATGTCATGGAATGCAAAAATTGCTATTATATCAAGAAGAGAATCAAATTTTAAATTTCAGATCTATGGTAATAGTTGATTTTTGCATCATGCATGTAAAGAATGGATATCTGTAAACGACAAGACATGCTACTGACACCAGACATGACACAAAATGCATTAATTTCCCTGCATAAACCATAGAATTCTAAAGCAATGGCACTATAGACATCTACATGTAACATAGATAAATCATAGATGTACTATGTCATTGATGTCGGAATAGAAATACGGATAAATCACTGAATCTCTGATTTAAACAGTGATATCAACTCGTCTTTGCTTCGCTCAGACTCGTAGATTATCACTGTTTAAATCCTCGATTCAGTGCTTTATCCTATACTGCACTGACCAGGATCTCTATGCATCAAATTTGTCATGCAAATATAAAGCAGCTGTCCATTGTCGATATCTTTGGCATAGGTGATGCATTTCAAATTCGACCTTTTATCACTATCAAGCAATTCTTTCTGACCAAATTTTGAAGCAAAAATGTCGCAATCAAAGTTTGTAAAAGGAATGGCTGTTGGAATGCTACGATGTGGAAAGAGTTGTAGGTTTGTTGGACGGAAGTTGGGTGTGTCACACTCCACTGTGAGCAGGTGGTGGAGTCGATGGAACAATGATGGAAATGTTAAAAGAAGGAAAGAATCAGGGAGACCGAGATTGACAAACAATGCTACCGATAGGAAGTTGGTTATCTCAGCAAAGTGCAATCGCTTTAGGGGTGTTCCTCGACTGGCCATCAGCTGGAAAGCTGCAGCAGGAATTGCATGCAATATACGAACAGCATATCGCCGTCTAGCAGAAGCGGGCCTGAGGTCATACCGACCTGCTGTAAGAATTCCTCTAAGTAAGTAATGCGAGAATTTCACACAATGACATTGTTTCACTGCCAATTTTTTTCTCTGCAGGTCTCGAACACAAGCGAAAGCGTGTGGAATGGTGTGAGCAGCATCTGTCATGGACCACAGAGGAATGGCGTCAAGTGATGTGGACGGATGAATCCCGTTTCACTTTGGATTTTCACGATGGTCGCATTAGAGTGCATCGAATGGTTGGTGAGAGGTATTCACCCTGCTGCATATGTGAGCATGACCGCTATGGTAGTGGTAGCGTGATGATCTGGGCCGGTATCTGGTACGGAGGTCGAACTGTCGCAGTCATTGTGAATGGGAACTTGAACGGAGAGCGATATTTATCGAATATCATATCTCCAATCGTCATCACAACGGTAAATGAACTCAACCTCATATTCCAGGATGACAACGCTCGACCACACAGACCTCATCGTGTAACAACAGCGATAGTGAGATCTGGAATTTGCATCCTCCATTGGCCTTCACGCTCCCCCGACCTGTCTCCGATCGAACATGCTTGGGATGAACTTGGTCGGAAAGTGAGAGATGCATGTGATCATCCGCCATCAACACTGACAGCTCTTTCAGAGAGACTCATCGATCAATGGTCATTGCTGGATCAGGAACGGCTTGATCATCATTGCGACTCGATGCCGATGAGACTTCAAAGCTGCATTTCAGTGCGGGGAGGACATACTTGGTACTAATGTCTCCTATTTATTCAAATATAATGTTTTATATAAAATGCTATCTTATAATTCATGAGTGTGAGTGGAATAAAGTTCATATATTTGAGTGGAGCACTTTTTATGTCAGGCAGTATAGATAAAGCCGCTTACATCTAGCCGATGCAGGCATACTTTCCTGCTTGAGTTATACATTATTGGTATTATTATTGTTGAATTTTTAGCAACATCATAATTTAAAGTATGCCTCCATGTACACACCTACATGTCATGATCAAAAATAATTTACAGTGTTGACTGAAATATGCAGTATAAGCCTTTTTGACACTGAAAATCAAGTGACTATCAATTTTGATCATTAACTTGACTCTTGAATGAAAAGGCAAGCAGCCATTTAAACTTATCTATTATATATGTGGTCCTAATTGTATTATCAATATTATGTTGTGTCAGAAATGCTGTCAATTAGCTGATATCAGAACATGTTTTTCTACACACCTCTTTTATATAATACGACTCGACTCCATGATTTTATGTAGATCAATTCGACTTTGCTAAGTTACGCTTATGACTTTCCGATAGCCCAATGTTGCGTCGTGAGAGTACTTATACTAATTATTTCGCGTGTGAAGTCGGCGGAACCATTATTTGTTACAGCGCAAAATTCTGTTCGAAAAAACTTCAATTTAGAAGTTAGAAGAAGATGCTACCACATAATTTACGGTGTTCCATGTGAATGTGCAAAATTCACCCCATTGTCAATTCGCAGAGATCATAGGGCTATCAAACTGTTTAGTGACATGTTCTCCAATGAGCACATTATCCACCATTTGTCACCGGAAACTTTACCTCGTTCGAGACATTTGGCCGCGATGAAGCAGAACACGAAGAAGTTTTCTGTCGAACAAATGTCCGAAAACATAGATATCAACTTGTCGAAGAAGTGTCTGTGTCGAAGAAGTGTACCAGATCCATGCGGTTATACAGAGAAGTACAGTAAGGGACGAATGATGATGAGCGGCGCTTCGTGTTCTGCTTCATCGCGGCCAAATGTCTCGAACGAAGTAAAGTTTCCGGTGACAAATGGTGGATAATGTGCTCATTGGAGAACATGTCACTAAACAGTTTGATAGCCCTATGATCTCTGCGGATCTGGTACACTTCTTCGACACAGACACTTCTTCGACAAGTTGATATCTATGTTTTCGGACATTTGTTCGACAGAAAACTTCTTCGACACGGACACTTCTTCGACAAGACATTTGTTCGACACGGACACTTCTTCGACAAGACATTTGTTCGACACGAACACTTCTTCGACAAGACATATGTTTCTCGAGAAAGAGCAAAAGCAATACAAAGTCTTCACAAATTGTTTTCTGAAAATCAAATGCCAATGTTGGACTATTTGCAAGGAATTGCAATGAATATCTCCTTAAAGTGACTTGATTTAGTGTTTTTGTGTATATGTTGTAGTTAATAGAATGATTATGAATTTGATTGAAAGTGTTTCTCATTTTATAAATGAAATAATTGTTTATGGATTTAACATGAATATAATTTTAGGTACTGGCTATCTTTCGTCTTTAGGGTAATATCTTAAATTACAAATACGCTTCTAGTTCAATCTATGCGATGCAAGAATTATATTTTTTTAGAAAGGAAAAAAATTAATTTAAGACAAAAAGTATAAAAAAATGCAAATTCTCAAAAAATACACAACCTGAAAAAGAAAAAGACTATAATTGCTAAATAACGAGCAAACGTCGTGTCGAAGAAGTGTCCGTGTCGAACAAATGTCGTGTCGAAGAAGTGTTCGTCTCGAACAAATGTCGTGTCGAAGAAGTGTTCGTGTCGAACAAATGTCGTGTCGAAGAAGTGTTCGTGTCGAACAAATGTCGTGTCGAACAAATGTCGTGTCGAAGAAGTGTTCGAAAATTTGTCGAACAAATATTCGTGTCGAACAAGTGTTCGTGTACCAACCGCATGTACATTTGAATTCGACCCTTCCAGCGTTAACGTTACTTTTCTTTTCTAAACTTGAAATTTCTTGAAATGTCATGTCTATTTTTTCTGCAAAGTGTGATTTTCAGTCAATCGAATAAACATATTCTATTCTATTCTATTCTAATTTCTTACTTATCGTAATTAAATACTTTATCAATTTCAGCCTCCTGATCTCGAATCTGGGCTCAGATTCCACAAATTTGCAGTCGTGTTCGAGAAATTCAACTTTATAGGTAAACGTGGTTCCGTTGTAAAGTTAGCAGAACCAACTTCCTAGTTCCGCTGATAGGCGCAGTAAATCAATTTTATTTCGTCACTACTTGTTCCAATCTGTGGCGCTAATCACAAATATATGGTTCATTTTTCACAACAATGCAGTTAAAAACGGTAGTATCGCAACATGTCCATGTGCTTGTTTGAAGTCAGCGAAACTACCATAAGGAACCATTCTTTATTACGGCGTGATTCTATTCGTCAATTGCTTTATCAATTTCAACCTCCTGATCATGAATCTGGGTTCAGATTCCACAAATTCGCAGTCGTTCATGAGAAATTCAAGTTTAAAGATAAAAGTGGCATCGCTAGCTTCACACACTTTTTATTTTTGAATATGAGATTCTGCGTTCAGTTTAAGGTGCTGCTGTGGAGATACCTCGCAATTCTTAATTTCCGGTCTAGAATATTTCTTTCTTGTGATGTATTCGAGTTCCAATTTTTATTGTAAATCACTCATTGATTATAACAATCCCGTAAATCACCAAAATATATCAGTTCCATAAGAACGTAATACATTTCAACATCTATTCTACTTGGTCTTCCTAAACTAAATAAACAATTCAAAAAACTGCAAGTCACTTAATACGATGAGATTGAAATAATTACGCGTATTAAAACACTACATGTAAGAATATTTTCAAGCTTTAAGCACTTTTAAAAGTGTACATGCATGATTGCTGTAGGCAGATTATATTGATCAAACAAATGATAACTAACATCGGTTATCGGAAAATATGCAAAATTGTTGATATTTATGATCACATCATTGATCAACAAACTGGAAATATAAAATTCGCTCCTTACCCAAGTGCATTGTGCATATTTGCATTAAGGTGTGGCTGCCGTCATCCTATGAGGCCGTTGACTTTAACATGTTTCGTCTGTAAGCATCATTCAATAGACACATTTAACCTCTCTCAGAGATGAACCTGGTCACAGTACACAGACATTCCTGGTAATAACTATAATTTGTGCTGTTATAATGATCACAATCTATGTGCTATGATCATCAACTGTCGTGATGCGATGAGTATGTAATTATTTCATGATTCCTTGCATTGATGTCTTGATTGACATCTACAAAACTGCATGGTAGGTATTCTATAAAATGCAAGGCAAGATACTCCTGCGCACACAAATCATTTATTAATTCTCGCAAACGTTTCACCCGGTAGGCTTTCTCAATGAGAAATGACCTAGGCAAGAAATTCTACTCAATCAGACAGCAACACAGCTCACGTCGTGATTACAAAGAAAGTGTAGGTGGATCAATAACACAATGCACTTTAAAACGCATTGACCGAGTCAATCGTGCAAAAGAGATGTGAAATGTACACATTAAAAGGAGATAAAATCGATACGAATTAGAGCATTTGCAAGGTAAAGCCAAAGCATACCGCACACAAACATATAATACTTTGCATAAATTTGTGTAAATCACGCAAGTGGGACTGAAATATTCAAGCCCGTCCAAGTTGACTTCTCCACCTTTTTTGAAAGTCAGCGTTTGGTCGTTATGATGCTGTCTGTAACCTAATCCTGTTTTTTTATTGATATGGAGTGCTTTCATGTTTTCTGAAAGGAGAAAGCAATTCATAATGCTTTTCTTGTTGGTAGTTTTTCCGTTCGATTGTCTTGAAGACAGTTCTCTTCTCTTGCCTGATATAGAAAATTCCAAATATATGTTATTTTTATACATATCTGCGACATTATGTTCGCTAAATCAATGAGGCTCTCTAATAGTCAGCTATTGTATGCAGCTGATGTTTTGGCATTTAAGTTCACTGTCTTTTTTTTACTATCAGTGTCTATTATTATTCCAGAAAATTCGCGAAGTTAAAGCCATAATGTAGGGTTGAGGCCGGCTGTGTCAATTCGTGTGAATCACTCTAAGAGCTCTCAATGCTCGAATTCGAGAGAGGCAAGGTCAGACTGAAGACACAGCAAGATGAACTACTCAGTGCAACCTAAACACATTTGTAACGTGCTGATTAATGTCAACGATTACATGTATATTTTGTTGGGAGAGGGCTTATTGGGATCTACTGGGATTTATTGGGATTGTGGAGGATTTTTGGTAGCCCAATCCCAATAGCTATTGGGATCCCAATTAGGATCCCAATCACAACGGCAAGCCTGTATCTTTTTTTCTTGTTTGTCTTCTTTTTACTCACAATATGCTATCTAAGGCATATTGTGCGTAAAAAGAAGACAAACAAAAAAGAAAGAAAGATAATAATAATAATAATAATAGATATATTTGTCATGTACATACATAAAACATACTGATTTCTGAGAATTAGATGGGATAGTGACAAATATGAAACCCCAAGTTGGGGCAACTCGGCAGTAAACATAAAATATTCAAATTTGCTGAGTTGCATAATGTTTACGATAAATGTAAAATCGATTAAATTGCCATAGACCGATGCGTGTAAAGAAAGAATGTAAATTCCTCTTAAATGAGTCAACTGAGCATTGACTTCATCGGCAGTGAGTTGATTCCAAAATTGAATAATTCCTACTGAAAAGAACTTCAATCGAAAATTACGAAGGCATGCTGGCATGAGTAATTTGAAAGGATTTCCACGTTGTTCTCTGGTTGAAATGGTAAAATATTCATGAGGGTTGATGTTAGACATATTGTTCAAAATCTTCAACAGGAAAATGAGTCTGTATCTCAATCGTCGCGTAGAAAGAGACAGAAGGTGAAGCCTGGATAGACGTTCTTGATAGGAAAGATGTCGAATATCTTGGAAACAGCGAGTGAAGCGTTTTTGTACTCTTTCAATATGGGTTACTAATTCCTTGGTGTGCGGTGACCAGATGATGTTGCCAAACTCCAGAATAGAACGAATGTTAGCTTTATAGATAGGTAAAAGAATGTCATGTCTTCTGGTTTTGAATGATTTTAACATCATACCCAAGCAACGGTTGGCTTTCAACGTCATGGTAGATATATGCTTGCCAAAGGAGAAAGGCTGACTGATGATAATCCCCAAGTCTTTGAAGCAATCTACTCTCTGAAGTTTCTCTCCACTACAATGATAATGCGTATCATCGTCTCTGAAACCAAAATGCATTGATTTGCATTTGGAGGCATTAAGAGTCAACCCGTTTTCTCTGGACCAACATTCAATAGTTGTAATAGATAGCTACCTTAGGCGCATAGTTGAGTCAAGTTGTTTATTGTGATCGAAGGCAACGGCCAATTTGATGTCATCAGCGTACTTTATCATTAGAATTTCATTGTAGGTGATTCGTTGGTCAAGGTCATTCAAAAACAAAACAAAAAGTAGAGGGCCAAGAACAGATCCTTGAATGACCCCACTTAAAATATTTCTTGGCGTTGACAGCTCACCGTTTATCTTAACAAATTGAATGCGACCAGTTAAGTAATTAATGATCCAATGGAGCAATGATCCACATATTCCACAATGGTATAATTTTTTGACGAGAATGTGATGAGGAACAGTATCAAAAGCACGGCTGTAGTCAAGGAACACAGCATCCACATAAAGTTTGTCGTCAAGATGCCTTGTTACAAAATCATAAAATGCTAAATTGGCCGTTTCAATAGACGAACCCTTAACAAAACCGTGCTGAGAGGGGCTCAAAATATTGTTACAACGTAGGAATTCGAAAATCTCCAAGGCCACAATCCAAAAGATACATACCAAAAGGCAAAGAAAAAAATTGAAAAAAAGGAAGGAGAAAGTTCAAAACTTCAAGAAATTACTTCTGCCATTACAATCATTCATCAAAATATGTGTGGGTACATTGCTTATATAATGAACTTTAAGGATCAAGCGTTTTTAAAAATTACATAGACCCTTTTGTAACAGACGCCACTGAAATGCAATATTCTCATTTTGATGTTCAACAATAAAATGTTTCAAAACAGCATTTGATGTATTTTTCTTATTGACATGTTTAAGAATGAGCAATTTAACAATTCTGCTACATTCTCCTATGTACAGAAGATTTCATAAATTACATTTTTTTGTTGACAGTCTTTGGAGGTGCTATAGTTACTTACACATGTGACACAATTCGATGGACATGCTTGAACTTCCTTAGGAGTGTGAAACATTCTGCGTAATGGTTTGCCACAATCGAACCATAACCAGGTATTCTATCACTGGGTGACCGAAGAGCTTCAAATGAGGCAAAAGTCATGGAGTGATTTTTATTTATTCCACAATTGAGGATGGAAAATCTATGATTTAAACAAATTATTTTGTTTTAAAAAATGATTCCCCTTTACTCAGTTTATAAATAAATAAGGCCACTAAATTCATTTGATAAAATTAAAAACTAATTCTTGCACAATGCATTTCGTCCACTCTTATTCAAGTGCAAACGAGAATATTCACGAGATTGTTCACGAGAAGATTGTTAAGATTGTGATTGATCCAAAGCAAGATGATTCAACTAAGAAGCTGTCTTCTCGTGTTAACGACTTGGTCAAGCAATTATGTACAATGGAGTTGATAAGAAACAGAGACACCAAAACTTTGACTTCTGGACATCAAATTCCTAGAATGTATGGTCTTCCATAGATACACAAAGCCAATATCCCTCTTCGTCCTATTCTTTCTATGATTGGATCACCAGTTCATGCTTTATCCAAACGGTTAGTTCAAGTTTTGCAACCAGTGTTGGAATACTATGGAAAGTATATTCTCAAAGACACATTTCAATTTGTTGACTTGGTTTAAGAATTAGATCTCTCATCGAATTCCATGTTTTCCTTTGACGTAAAATCTTTATTTACAAATGTTCCCGTGTACCAAACAATTGACATAATAATTTCAACGATCAAAAGTTTCCAATTGAATTGCGCCATTCCTTCAGATCTTCTACGAGAACTTTTAGATGTACAACTGATATACAATTCCTATTCGATGGCAAATACTACAGACAAATTGACGGTGTTGCAATGGGAAGTTGTTTGGGACCCATTTTTGCTAACATATTTATGGGATTTGTTGAACAGAAGCTCCAATCGATTATAGAAAGTAAATGCAAACTGTATTGTAGATATGTTGATGATTGCTTTCTTGTGGTAGACAAAGAAGAAAATATTTCAGACATCATCAAGATTTTTAACGACATTCATCCCAATATTCAGTTCACTTTCGAACAGGAGTCCAGTGGTAGATTTTCCTTTTTAGATGTCTTAATATCCAAACGACTTGATAACACACCCAAACTTTCAATTTATAGAAAACCAACATGGAGTGGTTTTGTACACAAATTTTCAGTTTTGTACCAAAGCAATACAAAATTGGCTTGGTTAAGACGCTAACATATCGGGTGTGTAGAATTTGTTCCTCTGATACCTTGAAAGAAGAATTGGATTTCATTAAAAGATCACTTCGATTAAATGGGTATCCTGAGTCATTTTTCGACAAGTATTCAATAAAAGAGTTGTCAGTGAGAGAAGATGGGTATGGACCTGAAAAGAAGAAAATATTCTTAAGACTTCCATTCATTGGAGACAAAAGTGCGTTGACTTTTAGAAATAGCTTCAACAAAGCATTCAGTGTATTTCATAGTGCTCGTTTGCAAGTGATTTTCACTACACGAAGGATTCCGATACGCTCTCTGAAGGATAGATTGCCGCTCTTCTCCACATCAAATGTAATTTATCAATTTCATTGTACCTGTGGAAGCAAGTACGTTGGGAAGACGGTAAGATGTCTGAATGAGAGAGTTTCGGAACACCTTCCAAAGTGGTTAGCCAACCTTTAAAATGTCCACCAAGGTCCACTGCAATTCCAGCTAGCAGCATCACAAGACATTTGCAAGTCTGTAACAACGAGAGACAAACTGCTTTGAATAATTTTAGCATTAAGTACCACATCAACAACAAACACACATTAGGAATCACAGAGTCTCCCGTCATTTTGCGCGATAATCCCGATTTGTGTTCGCAAAAAGATTTTATTTCCACCCTTTACTTACCTTGGTAGCTTTAGTCTCTGTTTTACTTCTTCTAATATCTAGGTTATTTACTCAATTGTTATTAGTTCATATCTATTAAGTCTACTAGATTATAAGTTTGTATGCTCTCAATTTCATTCATAGATTTATTACTGTAGAAGTATATGATTTCAGATTTTGTATTTTATAGTTAGTCCATGTTTGCACTTGAATAAGAGTGGACGAAATGCATTGTGCAAGAATTAGTCTTTATTTTTATCAAATGAATTTAGTGGCCTTATTTATTTATAAACTGAGTAAAGGGGAATCATTTTTTAAAGCAAAATAATTTGTTTAAATCATAGATTTTCCATCCTCAATTGTGGAATAAATAAAAATCACTCCATAACTTTTAATATTTAATGATTTCCAACTTCTCTGCTGAGGTTGTCCGTTTTTTCAATTCATAGAAATCGGCTAACTGCCTTGAAAGCCAATACTGCACCAATTGACACACTTAAATTGTCGAAGCAGATTTTTTAAGATAATAAGTGACGGCTGGGTACTTTGAAGTAGAAGCAATTATAGCTATCCACTTAATTTTTATCACACGCTGTGTCGAACTCAATTACCGAGATGCAAGCCATCAAATATTCCAGCATCCATGTGAAGTAGGCCTACTATGTGCATCTACAAACTCATCAGGAATTGTCGCCGCACATCCGATATACTCAGGCAATCATATTTATCAGCAACGGTTGACGGTGTATCATTGTGCAAATCACAGAAAGATGCAACCATGACACGAAGACGCTCACTTCACTGCTGCAAAAGCACAGATAATCTGATGTGCTGTACGAAACAACAAAATCGGAAAGAGACGTTCGCAACAAAATGGACTGCATTTGTTGAAGTTCGGATGTGGTCGATATTGACAGCACAAACTATTCTAAAAACTTATAAGCCTTTTGGCAAGATTTGTGATAAAGTACAAAAACATCAACAAAATGGAGCTAACAAACTTTGACTTGATTTGCGAAACTTTTATCTCATGCGACATCTCAAAGCAGATACAAAGAGAACCAACGGTCTGTGTTCGAACGTGAAGACTCTTGTCGTGAAACCGACAAGCTTGAATGTCTGGGAATATGATAGTTTTCAAAGTACGATTTGAACCATGGAAAAGATATCTTACATTTTATTGTGTATAAGATCGATAACACAAAAACGCATCCATAAATTAGAGCAATTTTGAGCATCTACCTTAAAATCAAAACTTCAGTTGCTTTCTTCATCTGGCAACGCCAGTTCTCTGGACCTACGCACAGAGCTGCATTTATCTCTGTTAGCGTTTAGACATCATTCCCTTGTTTTGCATGCCCAGAGAACAATTGTGGCCATACGAAGAAAGTAACTGAACTTTTGATTATAAAGAACAAAAAAACTTATGGAAGGAAGTCATTGAGCTACAAACAAGACTTACAATAACCAATTATGCAAAGTATACGAAACACGGATGTTTTGTCACGGACATAAGTTTCAATTTATTGAAATACTTCCTTGTAATGACCTAACCAGAGCTGTGGTCGTCATTGTTTGCTTGTCATTGGAAAACTGGAGTTTTGCGCCACCGAATACTGGAGTTTTGACTTAAAGATATTCACACAGCCCTTCTACAGATGGAAGTAGCAGCTAACATTCATCTACATATTTTTCTTCATGACAAGTGAAGAGATTTTTACTATCTCTCAATTCTCTCTATTTGAGCAAAAATTAAAGCCAACATTTGACGAAATCCAACGATTTTAGAAAGCTTGAAAAAATCATGTCTTCTAAAACAATCGAGCCATTTTTCGTGCTTCTGTCAGGAACAGGGCAAATAAAAGACTTCTTTTCGACTTATTGGAAGTCAGAGAATCGTTCAACCGATTCGTTTCGGAAATTTTATTTTGATGTAAAATGAATTATGTCAATGTGATTCCATACCAACAAGTATGCAGAATTCACTTATACATTTGAGTAACTATGACACTATGACTAACACAATTACAGAGATAGAGTCATTTGCGTGTGAGTTAGTCTATAGAGCCGATATATTCCGAATGTCAGCTTGAGCAATTTCAGAAACGTGTACACTGTACATAGAATTTTTTGCTCTCTACGTCTGTCTTTTGAATATCCGACTGTGAATGTGGGGCTTTTCCTGATTTAAATCAACGTCGCCTCGCGGCAGCTCTTCGTTTGTTTCGGGAATCTTCTGACGTTTGCCAACATATCCTATTTGTGGAGGCCGCATTCGACTTGCCAGCTTGCTTGCCTCCTTGAAGTAAAGACAACAAACTCTCCTGGTACATCACTCATCACCGCGTGTATCATAGAACCAGAAAAAAAGTTGGAAAGACTGGATAACTGAACTTCCGAAATTAACTACTTATGAAATTCAAAGATGTTATCGACCCTTAACCTTTAAAAATGAACAATGTCAAAAGACTCATTGTTAAATATTTCATATTTGAGGGGCCGGTTTTGTGGAGGCCCCATTCAACTTGCCATAGTCCGGGAGCTAGCGTGAAGTTGTGCAGGGAACGAGGTAGTACATAAAACTTTCACATAGCACAGTACACCTCTAACCTACTGCAAAACTTCGCGTCTGCCGGATCAGATCATTTGCTTTTCAGAAATAGAGAGGATAACACAATCCTATGTATTTCCAGTGGTAAAATTGTGACATTTAAGGTGTTGACTCCATTTTTTCGAATTTTTGCTCATAAAAGTTACACAAATTGGTATTTTGTTGAACTGGTTATTATAGAAATCATCTACAGATCATGATCTTTCAAATGAGCTATCATTCGGTGACAGAGGATGAAGTAAAGTGTACAAACAGACACTTTTCGTTGGTGTAACTGCAAATTTTATCATAGAAATTTCAGGAAAATTGTTGATATACTTTAACGAAAAGTGTCTGTTTGTACACTTTACTTCATCCTCTGTCACTGAATGATGGCTCATTTGAAAGATCATGATCTCTAGATGATTTCTATAATAACCAGTTCAACAAAATACCAATTTGTGTAACTTTTATGAGCAAAAACTCGAAAAAATGGAGTCAACACCTCAGATGTCACAATTTTACCATTGGAAATACATAGGATTTTGTTATCATCTCTATTTCTGAAAAGCAAATGATCTGATCCGGCAGACGCGAAGTTTTGCAGTAGGTTAGAGGTGTACTTTGCTATGTGAAAGTTTTATGTACTACCTCGTTCCCTGCACAACTTCACGCTAGCTCCCGGACTACCAGCTTGTTTGCCTCCTTGAAGTAATATTTCTATGCTTGCTTGACTTCTTATGACTTCTATGTTGATTGTACTGTAATGCTAATTCGTAGTATTTCGCTTATCTCTCTATGGCTCATCCCAGTGCTTATGTCTAACTTCAAATGTCTACTTGTTGTTCTTCAAAGAAGTTTGCTTCTTGTCGCCTTCATAATCAGCTTGGCAAGTAAATTGGAATTGTAATATGTTTTTTTAATGTGAATCTGTAAATATGTTTGATTCTCTTGCAGATACCGCCAAATAGTGAAGTTGTTTTCGACACACGAGTCGTTTATTGGTGGCTCGACATTATGCCACAATGATCATCGAGATCCAATCGAGATCCTCAGCTTCGCGGAGTGCTAGGCGCTTCAAACCGTTTGTTCCGTACTGTTGTGCTGTCGACGAGAACTTGCTCATTCACTCACTTATTTATCTATATTTTGACCCATTCGTTTTTTCAAAATTGTACCTGTGTTAACCTGGATTTTTATATGATTTTCATGATTTCAAGAAATACATACTATACCATGCCAATCCTATCCCAGTCATTGTTTGCAATGGCAGTAAGCGAAAGAAAGTCTCTCTTTGGCTTGTGTGATTGACCCAGCGGGCGAATTGCATTTTTTGAGAAAAAGCGTCGACCAAAATATCGATGCATGTCCTCTCCTACCCCCTCGATAGTCAATACTTGAAGCAAAAAAAAGCAGTTCGTGGCACCAAATATATTCCGTTCTCAGTGGTGTGTCACAGCTCTTATCAGAGGACCCGCGAGCTTCAACGTTCAGATTGCAGGGAGGCCTGTCAAGTGAAATCAACTTTTCTTCGTGATAATCTCGTCAAATGGAAATATTATTCACACTCGATTCCTCACGATCTAAATTTCTGTCTGTGTACGCTTTATGTGGTGTCAAAGTTCTAGGTCGTCAAAATTCAGGCTTGACTTCGCATTACGTTCAATGGGAAATTGATCCTCTTTCACCTCGACTGACAAGTTCTGGCAGTGACCATCAGTATTGAGGAAACTAATGTCAAGACCGAAATTAATCTCTGTGTTCGCAGCAATATTGAGACCATTCGGCTCTATTACCTGCATACGCTTCATCTACTTCGCCTCTGTTTGCTTCCGTTTAGCAGTGTCGTTACAGTACTCAATGGCGATGTAGTCCGGCAGCCAAAACGAGATTCTGCAGGGAACGAGGCCGAAAATGAGACTTTCACAGAATGATGTACACCCTATGCCTACTACGAATAGCTGTGCCTGCCGAGTTCTAGAGAATTCCTCTTCCTGTCAGACTGGATCAAAGAAAAGCACATGTAAATCGAATGGGACGCAGATTGTAGTTTTTGGTTAAAATGAAATTTTGTATGTTTTCTCTGATCAAACGAAAAGTACAAAGCCCAGAGTCATAATTTTTGGTATGGAATATCTTCAGGTCATTTCCTTTCATGTTCATGCACCCCTGTCTATATAGCTAAACACATTTAGATTTGGCGAACCTCTTAATGTCAGCAAACACAAACATTTTGAACAACTTTATCCACATTTAACCACATTCTCGCATACATTACCGATCAGAAGCATGATAATAGCACATGACCTGAAGACATTCCATGTCAAAAATTATGAATCTAGACTTAATACTTTCCAGTTGACAAGAGAAAGCAAAGAACGTTTCATTTTAGCCAAAAGCTGCAATCTGCGTCCCATTGGATTTACATGTGTTTTTCTTTGATCATGTATGACAACAACAGGAACTCACTAGAACTCGGCAGACGTCTGTGAAAGTCTCACTTTCGGCCTCGTTCCCTACAGAAGCTCGTTCTGGCTGCCAGACAAATGATAGAATCTTCAATAAAGCATTGATTGCGGAAGGGATCAAAAGCGGCTGTAGAATAACCTGAATCAATGTTACACGTGTTCTGAAATGCGGCGCCGCAGACATCGAGATGTTTCGCCTATGTAACTTTTCGAACAGACTTTGGAAAAAATATAATAAACGACTCCTCTGAGAATGCAATATAAACGATGTAAAATAGGACACGCATCTGGAGAAAAGGTATGTACTTGGCGGACAAAACACACGGATAGACAAGTTCTCAGGAGTTGGGAAAACGTTGAGTAGAATGCCATGCAGCATTATTTCATAGACGCCGCTCCAGAGACGGCAACAATCGTTGTTGCTGGCGGCTTCTGAATTAAAACCCACAGAGACTTCACAGAATCAGAGCATTCACTACAATAACAATCATGAATAGCTTCTTCAAGCCTCAATGATCCTTAACAGCCTCAGCCGCGTAGCGGCTCATTGATGCTTTCGAAATCTGGGCATGCTTGTTGCAATGTTAGCGGGCTTTGCCTACATGCCCTTTTCGAATGTATGCAAATCCAATGAGTTTCACCGAGCTTAAAAGAAGCTATGAACAGATTCCTTATTCGGATTATTGTTGATCGACCAAGAAGATAAGATTTAGATTAAAACTATTATCACAGTATTTAGCATTTCTACTTAACATTTTAACCATTCTCTTAACTATCAGACTTATTATATGCACCATAATTATCATTGACTCGAAAAAGCGTCTTAAAGCCGCGGTCATCATTGTATTTAAGGTATTCAAGCATTATCATGATGAAGCTTCTGGCTGCATTAATCATAATTAGACATCGACAATCTAAGTGAATCACCTAAAATAGAGTTTCCACCTAAATTCCAGTAATTTCGTCAAAGCACCTAAATTGTTTTCTTTTCGACGAAAGGTTGCTATTTTGATATTGTGGCGCGCATGTTATCTCAAAAAATCCAATGTTATCTGAACTTCATCAGATATTATGATGAATGAAAAGATGGATTCACCCGAACGATTTTCTTCTGACGCCTTCTGATGCTGTTGCGATAAAATTCTGGTTAGTGCAGACGTAGGGAGACCGTTCACAATTTATCGCATCATCTTAATGCGGCAAATACTAACTAAGGAACAAATCGAGAAAATCGTCATGATGAATTACTATTATTATCCGCAAGAATGACGACTCACATTAAATAATATACACGCAATTTTATAGCCAATCAATGGCATTTGAAGTGATCTGTTCGCAAAATTGGCACAGTCGTTGTTGTCTGATTTGTACTGCTGTTACCAAGTTTGAAATAAAATTGTTCCGAATCACATGTAAATTGACAACTGATCACCTCTAGTTATGATCAACTTTTACGTGCATTACAATGTAGTCGTTTGCAAATTAGACAACGAAAAAGTAAATAAATAAAATGTGAACAAAAACATACAGTTGTTCTTGATAAATTTAGTTATTTTAAGGGATCTTCAATTCTCCTAAATTAACAACCTAAATCTGCAAAATCATTCACCTAAAAACTACCTAAATCGATTAAAATATTCACCTAAGATTTCAGGGTCTAATCATAATCAATCATAATCTCATCATTACCTCATAATCATAAGTACGACATCATTAACTCCATCCCACACTTTGCGGCATCGTTTTCACTTGAACGGGATTGTACTTAACAGATAAAAGTGGAAAATGACAACTTGGCAGCTCATCGGCAATCTTTATCTCTGTCAAATCAATGATATGTCTGAAAATTTTGAACATGAATTAAATTATGGGAGAAAGGCAAGAGAAATTGTTAATATTTTAGGGGGGCACGTGCCTACTTGCCGTGCCTGCCTTCACATATTCTTCACAGTTTATATCCACGTACACATCGACATTCAACGAAACTTGTAATGCCTTCTATTCGCACCAAGAGCCGATATAACTCCTTCATTCCTTACATGATAGGTTTATCGAACCGCCTGCATTGATAAATATGTAGCTCCATTACTTGCTCATTTTGTGTAACTTTGAGCTTTGTATCATCTCGATTTTCAATAATTGAAATATACGTTTCTTATTTTATGTCAATCAATCATAATCACATTTTTTTGGCACCGTAACCAGTCAAAATCAAGCAACAGGTCGCTTTATTCATTTCTCTGTTCATTAAAAGCAATTCAGTAGGTAAATGTTGCAAATTTTGACATTGAATTATGTAGACTTTGTAATATATTATGTCATGTGTTCACATCATAATTACCTTTGATGAATTCCAGATTTAATTATATTGAAGATATACTAGAACAATTCGCGCACTTGCCTTCCTTCAGTTGTCGACCAATTGCTAATTATAGTAATTACTAACAGGAAGTAGAACGCTTGGCTTCAAAATCCGCGGAAATTCGAAATACACACTTTTTCATACTACTGTACTTATATTCATCGATATTTTATGATCTAATTTTGGTTAAGCAATTTCCTTATGTATGAGTTCCTCGATAGAAAAAAATCAAAATTCAAATACGATTTTCAATTTCTTAACTTAAAAAAGCACATTCACAGACAGTCAACAATAATGCCGAAGTTTCTCTACATGCGTATCAGTGAAAACATTTCAGATACACGTGGAAGAGAAGCAGTTTGCATTGTTCATTAACATGTACAATGTGCATGTAGCCTCTAATCTGGGTAAGCTCATCTTTTCTTCAAATGTGAGAAATTCATTAACAGGTTCCTCATCCAGTTCCTATGCCTTTTTGGTCAATGTGTGACCGCGGATGACGAAATCCAACCCAGACATACATTGAAGCAGTGCATTATTTAATGGGAGTCGTGTCTGAAGATGTCTCGCACAGTTGTGCCTTAACGAATTCATACTCACATGACGCAAGCTATACACTATATGAATTACGAGTATACACTTGCAAAACGGACATAAGTTTCTCTATTGGCACCCAATAATTTTTGATTGCCCTTACCCCAGTTAAACTTAGTTACCCTAGTTGTCGGCAATAAACGTTTGACTTCTGAAGTGATAATAACACAGTAAAGCTTAACAACGATGGGTAAGGTCCGAAGAAATCATGGTATCATTTCAAACAGCAGCTAATGCGATGAGAGAGAAAACGAAATAGTGCATGAACGTACGTCTAAAGACGTAGGAAAGATAGCCGCACTTTCCAACTGTTTACATAGCTGTCACCTCAGACTAACGTCTTCAATGCATAAAGTATACATTCAAATTGCCTTAAATTTTGTATGTAGATGGACACACCGTCAACCAAGTGTATCTGAAGTTTCGTGCTGATTGGCTGATTCTAATAGCTTTCATACAAATTTGAGAGTGTGGGGGAGAGATGACCTATAAGTACCGCGAAAGCTACTGCAGTAAAAAGTCTGAATACTTTTTGACGTCACAATGCCACAAAATTACGCGACAATATGCGTTAAATTGAAAAAAAGAATTGCAGTCTGAGTATTCTATTCAACTAACTGTATGGCTGATTAGCACTATTGTAGATCAACCTATTGTGAACAATCATTTTATCTACATGTACTTTTTATTGTGAAATAGATTGAGCTGTTCATTGATTGCTTAACTCACAACGGCAGATGCGTTCATCCATGACTGCATGGATACTATATAAACCTTAAAATGTACCATTTGGCGACAGAAACTAAACACTACATGGCCTATTGAGCATGTTAACTGTAACATTAATTTGTTTTGGAACTGTCTGATAAAGTCCATGGATAAACTTAATGGTCTAAGGTCAACTGCTTTCAATTAGTATACATAATGGTGATCTACTAGTTAAGTCATTCACACGCTGATATTTCCGATGTTAATGTGAAAGTGTTTTTGGACGCACATATTTGATGAATCATGACTGAATCTGACATTCCAAAGAATCGTCCAGGATTCGAAGAAATTCTCAGCAATGTTGGTGGAGCAAGTCGATACCAACTTCTCGTCTTTTGTCTTATGACAATGTCAAAAATGTTTCCTAGCATGATGTCTCTGATCCCTGTGTTCGCTGCTTATCAACAAGATTACACGTGTAAGTTCAATGGAAGTGAAGAATCGATTCCTGGGAACGGCACAGTTATGCTTGGAAAATGCCATGTATATCGGAATGATACTCCTCAACTCCGTGTCTCTTGCAATCAGTGGCAGTTTGTTTCTCCAATATTTCCTGAGACCATTCGGAGCCAATATGGACTTTTTTGTGGATGGGATTTCTTAGCCGAGTTGAGCACCACATTATTTTTCATTGGATTTGTTTTCGGATCAGCGTGTTACGGATGGATTTCTGATCGTTTTGGACGATTGCCAGCGATTCTGATGAGTGGCACTCACTTGTCCATCTTCTGTGCAGCTTCTGCAGTATCTCCGACGTATTGGCTTTACGCTACATTTCGATTCATTGCCGGTATTGCAAATGGTGGATTACTTGCAACTTCTTTTACAATGATGTCGGAAGTAACTGACATTGAACATCGCTTTCTCTGTTGCATTATGGTTCATAATGGATTCTCTTACGGGGTCTGTGTGTTGGCCCTGATCGCGTATTACGTCCGCGACCCCATGTGGATGCAACTTATCGTTGCAATCTTGATTTTGTCTATTTGGATTTTTCCGTTGTTAATCCCAGAGTCTCCGAGATGGCTTTACACTACAGGTCGTTGGAAAAGGGCAGAGAAAGCTCTTAACTATGCGGCACGTGTAAATAGAAGGCAATTTTCGAAAGAGATGCGCGATAGTGCATTTAGTGGTCGATCTAACGAAAAGCCAAAAAATGAAATTGAGAGAATTAAGGACAACGTGAAATCGGTATCAATAGTCCATGTCTTCCGTAGGGGCAGATTAGCAATTACTACCATCATCAACTGGTTTGTATGGTTCACAGTAAGCATGGGATTCTTTGCTTCCATCTATACTCTCGGCAATTTGGGAGGCAGTATTTTCCTAAACGTCGTCTATAGCAGCATAATTGAACTTCCTGCAAGAGTCGTAGCATTAATAGTTGCGAAATATTGGGGTCGGTTACCAGTGGTTTCCTTATGTCTTATTATCGGAGCGATAGGATGTTTTGTCAATAGTGTTCTGATTGCATTGCCGGGTATGGATGTTGCTCTTCAAATCCTGTCCGTTATTAATAAGTTCTGGTTCACTGCAGCATTTGACACCATTTGGACGTACTCCGGGGAACTTTATCCGACCGTCGTTCGTAATGTTGGACTTGGTTTTGGCTCCATGTGGGCCAGAATAGCAGGAACCCTATCACCTCAAGTACCTCTTCTTTTTGTAATTTGGCCACCACTTCCTTTAATAGTGATGGGCATACTGCCGTTGATTGCTGGCGTGTTTTCTTTGCTACACCCGGAAACATTAAACAAACCTTTGATGGAAACCATTGAGGATATGAATCGTTTAGTTACAAATGACAGCCGTCTTGGTAAACTATTGAAAAGAAGAGACATTGCAATGGAAGTTGAAGCAGATGGCGATGAAAATACGGCTCTTCGAAAAAAGGAAAATTCTTATGTATGAATGACTCTCTGTAGCTAGTAGCAATAGCCAAAAAGAATCTTCAAATAATTGTTATGTGACATTACTACTACTCAATATCTGCTCTCTTATATGACTCGGGCGTAAGCTGTTTTTTATTTCTTCTACCTCAGTAACAATCCCTCACAAATTGTTCTGCGCCATGAACTTGTTGTGTTATGCTTAATGACGAAAATGTTCGCGGCAGTTTATTTTCACTAGTTAATGATTTCAATAGTGTATTGACTTTTTAGTTCCAAGTAGTACAGTATATCCCGCTGTAAAGTATCGCGGTTCTGCAAAGTACCATGATCTATTCGGATCTATATGAAAACATCGTAGCATTGAAAATATCGCAAATAAAAAACACCCTAAAATTATGCTATCATCTTAAGATAAAAATTGTTATCTAGTCTTTCGAAAATGATATCTATGTTTTCCTCGCAATGAATGGTGACATCTCGCAACAGACTTTCCACTGAAATGAACAGATTCTCTCTTCTATAGTTAGCATAGATATCTACGGTAGATCTTCTTGGAATAGTGTCTTCCTTTAACTAATCGTTTACGATATTTTTAATGTGTGATCTTTTTCATTTGCGATCTTTTTAGATACGATGTTTTCAATGAAAACGTTTATACTGTAAGCATTCCAAGTTCCCTATCACAGGCTTTATGTACAAGATAACCTTCGATATGATTGATACATGTTTCCTTGAATGCAAATTTTGAAGGGATTTTAGAGTACTGAACAAACATTGTTTAATAATCATGTTGACTAACAAATGATTTAGAAAGATGAAAATTACTGCATATTTTCACTTTAGTGTAGTATCTGCCTTACATGACTCGATTTTTCTAAACACACTGTCAATCGAAGACGCAATTATAGACAAATTCAATGGTAAAGCTGGTTTTTTTTAATTTGATATGATTCATGTCAAACTTAACGGAAAATAGTTTACATTTTCTATTTTATGGAATATTGCGATACTTACTGGTAGATCACCAACGTACTGGGACCCATAATGGTTTACTATGTGCTTTATAAATACGAGGCGATGGGAGGGAATGGTCAAACTGATAGTAAACTTCCGATATCTTAAGTGCTGCTATAATGCAACTTCTTTTCAAAGTCATTTAATAATTAATTCAAATAGTTCTGCATCAAATGCTAGATAATAGCTAGGCATTGGGAAAAGCACCAGTAATCACCTACATTTTGATGATGCTAATGTTAAGTTGCGCATATTTCAACTAACAAACCGCTTCATACATAATAACCGGAAAATATTTTTAACTTATACAAACTTGAATTCAGGAAAAATGTTCGAAGTAATTACATGAAAATGGTAACTGAAAAAGGATATC
This sequence comes from Prostheceraeus crozeri, assembly GCA_907163375.1. Lineage (NCBI taxonomy): Eukaryota > Metazoa > Platyhelminthes > Polycladida > Euryleptidae > Prostheceraeus > Prostheceraeus crozeri. Next base: position 133,152 of record CAJQUW010012584.1, on the reverse strand, counting down.
TTTTTTTACCTGAAGATAGTTAACGGATGTTAACTGAAATTAATTGTAAAAGATAATAAAAAAGAAAATGAAACCACCATCTTTCAATATTGGCTCTTTTTAACTACATTCAAAAAATGAAAAATAGACAGGACAATACATTCAAAACTTTAAGCTGTGTTAGTTCGAACAGTCCTTTTTTAACAGGCGGTTCAAGGAACATCGAAACTATTATTAAGAATAATATAATAGTTTCTTCTTTTAATTATAATATATTTAGTTTCTTTCTTAACTATATTAAGAATAATGACAATAAGAGTGCGTTTCCTGAACTCATTCACATTGCACACCGATATCAATCAATGTGACCTTGACATTTTCGACGCTCTATTGTTGATATTCAAATCAACGTATGCTTTGAAGACCGGTGTCTCCTAAGCTGAATCTATCAGAAGGCATAATCGGTGTATTAATCGTAAATACGAGCTCTGTGGCATGCAAGCTCCGATTGCCTGCTCCCGAACATCCCTAGAAAAAGAGCTTTCAAATCGAAAAGTAGGGAGCATATTTAACTTTTATTTGCAATTAATTAATTTTTTTGAAGACGAATAAAAATTGGGAGAAAGCAATTATTTTGAATTTGACTAATCAGACTAAAAAACCTCCCGCGTGCCATCATAATTATAATGAACAATACATATTATCAAAATGTCTCAAAGCTTGCCAAGTAAACAAACACAAACATTGCGTCTCGAATCACGTGAATCAGCGAACCTTTACGCATGATCATGGACGCTCAATAAATTTGAATCCTTGCAAAAAGTGAAGTCCAGCAATCTCGCCACCACAGAATGACATATTGTCTCTTCTTCTGCTTATCTAGAAAGGAAGCATCATAATACATAACGCTAATGATATGGCACAATCTGCTGACATAATACCATAGCTATCGAGCGATCAGCAGTCAATTCAACATAAAATACGCCAAATTATGCGAAGATCCAGTGACTATTATCAACCGGATCACACAGCAAGGAGACACATACGACGTAAAATTCTACAGAGAAGTTTGTGAACGTTTTTTCGTACACCTGCTACCATTTTGAATAATGACCGGAGGGACCAACAATATCAAGAAAACTTCTGCACAATGATCTGAATTCTTTGAATCTGAAGAAGTCGTGGCGATCTGAGCATTTTGAAGGAATCTGCAGAACTCTGCAAGGGATAAACGACTATTTTTTTTATCTCTGTAGGGTATTAAAAGTTTCTTTTGTTCACTTGTCAAGTTCCTGCATGGTCATCACTTTGATTCAGTTTGCACTTCTAGCAAAGTGACACTCTTAAACAATATAATTCTGTGCTCGCCACATACTCCAGCTGCTACAAAATGAAGCAAATAATTAAATGACTTCGTCATCCGTTGTTAAGCCACTAGTTTTTTCTTCGAGAGCGAGGACTTACCAAAAACAAATATTTCAATTGCATGAAATCTAGTTACGGGAAAGCTGCATTTTGGCGGAAGAATATATTTCCTCTCCCATCATGAGACTCCGGCAAACAAATTATCACATAATTTGCGAAAAGCAATTGGTATTTGGATCAATTATTTTTTTCATCACTGAAAGACATTGCGACAGCAACTGCAATGGTTATGCCGCCATTGCTACTTCAAAAACCCAGCCACAAATCCAGTACGAAGATAAATAATGAATGTCTGAATAGAAGATGAAGATTGAGTTTCTGGGTCAATGGAGACTTTGAAAAGCTGATGCAAGAACCCAAGACAATTCAAAGCAATCTGCAAAATAATAAGAAACACTTAAGTCAAAGCAACACTATAAAATTTTATCAAAGTTAAAGTTGCAAGGAAGAATATCTCTTGTGCTTATTTTTGATGAGAATAAATCGGGAGGAATATTGCCGCTGACTAGGGCTGTGCGAATATCTTGAAGTCAAAGCCCGAGCATTCGGTGGCCAAACCTCGAGTTTTGCAATGGCGAGCAAACAATGGCGACCACAGTTCTGTTTAAGTCATAACAATGAAGTAATTCAATGAATGGAAGTCTATCATAAGTATACGCCTACGTTATAAAATCGACGTAGTCAGCTGAGTCACCTCACAGTTGCAGCCGATACTAGCGACAAGAAGCTACCAAAGACATCTAAGTTTCATTAAGATACCCTTTTAAGCTTTGTTTAATGCTACTGTGACAATGTGTTCAAGTTGACTGCAGTTGTAGTCAGCTTGAGTTTGGTAGAAGTAAATGCACATCCAATAATTTTGCAGGTTGTTATTCAACAAACGAACGACCAACGAACGCTGGTTCCCTTTCAATGTACCAATAAAATCGAGCTTTCAGAAACTCGATGAGGCATATAGCAAGCAAATTAACTCGATTGTCAGTGAAGCGCTGTTGAAACTCGAGTTTTGAATTGAAATCGAGTTTTGAGCTTTAACACTTCCGCTGACTGAAGAAACTGCCACATCAGATGATTCTGTTTTGATGATTGGGCAATTCCTGATGCAGATCCATCGATGTTCGCAGTATAAGTGTAGATATTTTGACATCTATGTACTGTTGCTTGCAGATATTGATATGCATGTATGTATGAAATGTAGTTGTAGCTTTATTGAATTCCATGCTATGTCCAGTTGCTATCACTGTACTGTGAATTTCCAATTCCGGTCACAACTAAATGGAAACTTGACCAGATAGGTGTCTTTGTCTCTAGACAAATTGGTAGCAGAGCGTGGTTACAAATGGCCCTTTCGTGTTGTAATTGCAGACCTGAAACTAACAACGAATGTGATGAAGGCAATGAGTGGTGGTGTGATGTATGCATAAATCGGATTACTGACAGGACTCGAACAACAAAAATATACGACTAATTGCGTAAAATAGACCACTTTTCCTGGGTTTGCGAAAATTGCGTTGGAGTAAATATTCTGAAACAACTACTAGTCAACAAAGTGTTTACTACTGACGATTTGCGTAAATTCAATTGCAGCGAAGATGTTCTTAATCACATAGAACATTGTGAAGGAAGATCTAGTCAATCTAGTTGTTACAATCCTTCATCACATTGTGTGCGCGAACTCACAGAATCGAATGACATTCCTAAAGTCAAGAATACAACACAAAATGCCAACAACACTAACGGCGCCGAATCTGACAGTACCAGCATGCTCCATATAGTGCAACAACAGCAGCAACAAATCGGTCAATTGATGTCAATGATAAATACTCTCGTAGAAAGCCAACAAAACATTCAAAAAAAGACCAAGACATGTTCAATCTTTTCAAAGCGATGAATAAAAACAACAATGAACAACAATCATCGAGAATTTCATCAGATTCTTCATGCATCAACACATGGAAATTACCGAGGTTCAATGGCAACGAGAGGAGCACATGGACCTGAATTGTAGAAATGAATTTTTATCTCGAAGAGCTTTGGACAAACAGGAAGAGAGGTGTGTTCTTCACTTGCAACTTTTACTAGTCAGTAGCTAACTTTTATCAGTCGGTGCTAAATCAACAATGGAAAGAAATTAAATAAATGATAGATCACAATGCCACTCACAAGATGTCCGGCTGGTAGGACTCGAACCTACAAACCCAGGTTGACTAGACATGTGCTCTAGAGAAATAACTCATGAAAACAGATTCAAGAAAAGTTTTCACAAGTTTCGAAGCGTTTGACGCTTGTTGAGTGATCCCATTGGATAAAAATCCTTGAGAGAGACCGCTAGAGATTTGTGAAATACTTCGCATAATAACTGGCAAGGCAGATATCTCCGTCATCAAACCTGACATTTTAGGTGTACCCTTCATAAAATGCCTGACATTTTCTGGATAGATGCAACAGATGGCAGGCTGCTAGCAGGATGCACCAACTGCATTTAACTGTCTGAATCGAAATGCATTTTTGCACAATTGACGACATCTCTGTCTCCCAAAGGCAATTGCGTTGGCATACGAGGCATCCAAATTATTTATGCCCGGGAATCCTGAATAAAAATCCAGTGAAGATGTGACACACGGTGACCTCATATCAATGCCATAATGTCCCATCAGAGCAATCCATCTGTTATCTTTCAATCAAACCCTGCTGTCACCAAAACAATGAACATGTTGCACATGCCGATTATGTCAGTGCGATAGGTACTTTGAACAGCTTAGACTATGGTGGGATAGAATCGCTGAATGCAGTTCAAAGCTGGTGTATCATCCAAATGCCTTGAAATATTGACTCGCGGTTAAATCCGCAGAAAAATTCTAATAATTAAGACGACGAAGACATTAAGCAGACGTTGGGAGTCGAAAAGTGTGCGAGATAAATTGTCCATTGAGGTAAAATGAGGTTAACAGAAGGTTCATGTTTCAAATAGACGTGAATATAGAAGACCAATATGACATCAATATGAAAAACGATCACGACATGAAATTATGAAATCAGCAAAAGGTTTAAAAACCCAAGTGAAATGTGACAAAAATTGTAATATATTTTTGAATTTTCACAATAATTTGAAACTTGAGTATCTAAATGAAGAAATGTTTTTTACAATATTTTGGTTATCCTATCACATTAAAAAGTTTGCAAACTCACCCTCGTGTTCGATTTTTCCTATGATTCTTCGACTTAAATTGCGGCATTCAAATCAACAGAAAAGGGATGCTGAAGACTGAAGAGAGAGAGAGAGAGAGAGAGATGCTCGCAAAAGCAATCAATGACAATTGCACTGGAGGATTTTTAAGTAGAGCTCCATCAACTGGAATGCGCTCTGTGGAGATGGTGTTGTTGGTATTAGGTTGCTATGGTGGCCTTCCAGTTGGCGAACTATTTAAAACTAAAAATTTCTGAAATTACCCTGAGATGAATTGTTGGATTGATTACAGAGTTTCTAAATAAAAGCAAGAAAAATGAGACATTGCTTTCATATCCCTAAAAAACATGCCATTACTGCTGAGAGACATATTGATGAGACGAAAGAATCGATTGGAGATTTTTAGAAGACGTGTGCATCTTAACCCCTTAACGCCGGATGACGAGTTAACTCGCTAACTATATGCACGAAATACGAGTTAACTCGTCATAGTGATATATCATGAAATAAGGATTTATACTTATCGCGCATTTCATTTATCATTTAATTGTGAATGGATGACTGATGTATGCCATTCTCTACTGCTTAGCCTATCAAAATCCTCTTATAGGGTGATGTGCATGTTTATCGTTTTTTATTTGTTCACTACCGATATCATTGTTTCGTCTTTGCAAGTGCAGTGATGTAGTCAAGTGAGTGATCAAAGCATGATAGTAATGACGTAGAATTCGCTGACAACCAATGCGTTGGTAATACGTAGACTGCATCACGTGATCCTGGTTTTACGCTTTCACAATACAAGCAAGTGATGCAAGCAAATAGTGTACGAATCGAAGTCAGTTATTCACTCATTCATTGCAATTATGTCTCGACCAAGGCGAGCAGCGGCCGTGGCGGCAACTTCTAGACTGTTTCATGAAGACGACAATGATAACTCAGATGATGATGGCTCTAACGATTCTTTCGACGATTCTAGTGTATCAGATGGTGAATCTTCTGACTCTTAAATGTCTGACAATCAGTTGGAAGTTGATGAAGATTCTGATGGATGGCGTATTTTGTCAGGCGACGAATTAGTGAATAATCGTGAAATATCTTTTAGTGGGCGCTCTCATGGTCTACCTCAAGATAGTCAAGTGAACTATGATACTTTTCTCCCACAGATTTCGCTGATCTTTTCATTACTAATGATCTAATACAGTGCCTCGTATAATGGACTAATGCACGTGCCGAAGAACATTTACACGATTTACAGAATGGAAATCTACAAAGAAAAATATCTGCAGATACTGAAAAAGCTATAATGTTTCAGAAGAAGTGGAAAGTTGTGACTGTTGAGAAGATGAAATCTTTTTTGTCATGTTTATTCTTGATGGGGATTATAAGAAAACCGACTCTCCGCATGTATTGGAGCAGAGATCGATTCTGGTCTACTCCAATATTCCAAGAACGTGGAACTCTATCTCGTGACGACTTTTTACTCATTCTTCGTTTCATACGATTTAGTGATCCATAATCTTGTGATAATAATGACAAGCGTTCAAGAATCCAACAATTTCTGGAAAAGATAAATGATATATGCTTACATGCTTTCAATCCTGATAGACATTTGAGTGTTGACGAATCTCTCCTTCTGTGGAAAGGTCGACTGCGATTCAGACAATACATCCGAACAAAACGTGCGCGGTTTGGTATCAAATTTTTTATGATCAATGACACAAATGGATATATGTTTTCCACTGTGATATATGTCGGTCAAGAACACCAAGATGAATGGTGTGTCAATCTTGCCGATGTGGAGACATTGACATCCTCTGGGAAGATCGTTGTGCACATGTTGAATCTCGCTGATGCACTTGATAGTGGCTACTATCTATACATAGATAATTGGTTCAACAGTTTCTCTCTACAAAAGTATCTTTGGTTACATCAGACATTGAGTTCGGGTACTATACGCCAAGATCGAGGTATACCAACTAACTTGAGGACATATTCTATCCGGAAAAGTGAATGTAAATTTGCAATGCATGATGACACTTACTTGGCTATCAAATTTTTCGATAGATCTATGGTTTATTTCATTAGCAATCATAGTAGCAACTCCGAAGACCGCCGATAAAGGAGGAAACGAGGTGGTGAAATCGTTGAATACAAGCATCCGACAGCTATTGATGAGTACAATCGCCACATGAATGGAACAGATCTACAAGACCAAGTTGTAAAGCCGTATCAGTCTGCTCGCAAATCCATGGCATGGTTCAAAAAAGTTGGCATCCATTTCTGCCAGCTTCTTCTTCTGAATGGATATAAAGCATACGAATGGCACTATGCACAGTGTTCCTCAGCAGAGAATCGTCCCAAAAAACTGAATTTCTTACAATTTACCGAGGAATACATACGTAAATATATACATTACAAAGATCAAGACATACCAACGACACCAAACAGATCGCATTATCTAAAAGCATTGGCCCCCAACAACAAGCAAGGTAAACCCTACAAAAAGGTGCTTCTATTGCTGGAATACTCTCAAAAAAAGATCCGAAACTCGATATTTTTGTCCTGCCTGCCCAAACAACCCAGCATTACACGTCGGTGATTGTGATCGAATGCATCATGCATGGAGTAGATACCTAAGTGACGATATGACGAGTTAACTCGTATTTTTATAACACAATTGATAAGATGAATATGAATTTTTCAGTATAATGAATGCATGGGAGTAATATTTTTAATGTTATCCTTTCACATAAAGCACAGAGAACAAGAAAATTATAGCTATGCGCTTACCATGATATCACTAGGAATTATTCAAAAATTTCAGGATCTGGTGGATGTTTTTATTATGCTGTCGCCGTTAAGGGGTTAAGAAGGATGATAAAGCAATTTGGTCATTCCACAAAAAAACGACTAATGGCCTGTGGCGAAGGTTCTCGGATTTTCTTCAAACTTTAACAGTTAATTGTTCTTGGTAGGAAACCGACAGAAATCAAATATTTCCGTCTAACTCGTCATACTTTCCGAGCTACAGCCTTCTGAAAAAGACTATGCTCGACAAAAACAATCTTCTATCTTCAATTTTTTTAAATTTCCGTACTTTTGAAGACCTATATCGCAAAGACTAAATAAGATATCGTCTCAATGTTTTATATGTGTATTATACTAGTGTAGGTTAGTATGCATATCAATTTTCATCCCGATACCATCATTCAGCTTCTCAAAGTTGATTTAAAATTTTAGGCCTACTTTTTTATATTCAAAATTAGCTCAATTCCATGGGCAAAATTCTTCCTGAAGATGTACTCCAAACTCGATGATTTTTTCACTATGCATTGTGCATAATAACTGATAAGAGCTAGTACCAATAGAAAGTTTCTACTGCAAGTCGTTGTTGAACTGGAAGTCGACGAAATTTGATTTTTTTGAAAAATAGCAAAAATGGCCATTTTTGATGATCATTTCCCGTTGACTGACTACTCTGATTTACGTGAAAGTTTTTGTCAACCACACTAAGAAGCTGATAATTAACATACTCAAAGCTGAACGTGCGCTTCGTCTTCGTTTAGGAGCTAGAGCACTTTGAATTATCACTAATTTTTTATATTCTACTCTTAAAAGTTTATAAGTGGTATATATTATATGTCCAAATTGGGACTATTATTTTTGCCAGTCTGTACTCAGATTCACTGCAATTTTGTTTGTTTCCAATTTTATTGCAGATAAACCATTTTGACGACATTAGACATCGTCTACATTGTGATATCACAGAGTGGCAGGCTCTTGCGTTATCTCTCCAGTCTGAAGAAAGAAATATAAATGCATTTATGAATCAATAAGCTATATTATCCACAGCTCAACACGGTCTCCATGAACTCCATTCACTTGCGGAGTCTTTTCGCATAGTTTTCTAGAAAAAGTCGCAATGCATCCTTGTCTGATTAATTGAATGCTTCCCTGATTTTATCCTTCGAATCATCCATTGAAGTTTTGCTTCATAAGCCCTACTTTTGGTTGCTCTCCAAAGAAAAAAAATCAAGTGGACGTACGATTGAACTTCTGGACAGCCACCTCAGGGAGTTTGGTCCATAGCCTATCCAACCACAAGGAAATTTTCGGTCGAGGAATGATCCTGCCTCCTTGCTCCAGAGCGGAGGCGCTCAAAATTCGCTTTTGACGAATATATGGAACAGCGAAAACTTTTAACATGTCGAGATAATTATCACAATTGACGTTGCCTTGAAAAAAGAAGGGACCGATAACATCACCTCTCCATACTCAATCCAAAACAACGACCTTCGGACAGTGAAGAGATAGCTCTTGCTTGATGCCATGGTGGTTGACTGTCTCACCAGTGGCTACATTTGTGCTTCGTCGGTTGAATGAAGTTGAACAGATCAGGAACGCTTCCCAAAAGTTTAACACATAGCAAACACTAGCCGAGCCATGTCCTCTTCACTCAAATCTTGAACGAACGGATTGTGATCACATGCTCTAGGCATGGTTACTCTGAGAAGACGACTAACACCAAATTCAGTCGACGTGGTCTGTGTCGATGCATGTGGACGATTATTAAAAAAAACCTCACAGTCTCAGTGTTTTCATAACCTGCTGCTGTTATTTGTGGGCTATGTCTTGGAAGAGAAAGATGTTGTCCACAGAACAGAGATTCTTGGCGCATTTTATCGTTTTTTCAGTTTGTGGTTTTCAGTTCTTCTCAAATGGGTGAGATTTTGTGACTGCTGTCGTATAATAATACTAATTGTACATTCGTATATCATAAACGGCGATCATAGCTTTTCGTTCTGTGTCAAATGTCATGTTGTCTCAGTAATGACGCAAATTGCATTGACTTAACAATTTCCAATCCAACAATTCGAAATTTCAAATGTTATATCAAATGTCATTACTTGTTGAACATGTGGACATCTACATTCATTCAAAAGATCTAAAAAAGTAATAAAATTCAAAGCGTAATGTAAAAGGCATGGGCTATCACGTCAATAAGGAGGCACGGCAAGAACATTCCTTAAAGGTGAAGTTCGGTCAAATATTCAACCTTGTCTCAATGGCTACTTCATTGTGTGCCTAGTAAATCTTGCTAACTTAAACGAGCATCTGATGTCTCACTTAACCGCAATCATTAACTTAAGGAGACGTTATGACGTCATATCTCCCAATGATCTGATACGCCACTGCTAGCATGTTTCGTGACGAATCAGCTATGCATAGGACCATCAACTCACGAGAAAGAATGAAAAGGAAGTCACTTGTTTATGTTCTATGAACATGTACAAAATCGCCAAAATTCAGCAATGCTGCGAATAGCCTACAAGTGTACAAACAAAACGGGCGATCCCAAAGAGCTTGCCTTCTGCACCTTTCAGAAAGGCTGAAAAAATGCCGTGTAATAGAATTGGACGAGCCCATTTTAAACTGACGAGAACTCAGTCTCATAGTGCAATCTGTTGTCGTATTTTGCCTTCCGTAGGAGTGAATGTGTTGCATCTTGACCACAAATGTTTCATTTTATGACCATTCGATATATTCTCTTCAAGAATAATCTAATAGGTTTTGTTTGTACCTTTGGTCCATTTAGAGATTCACAGAGATTTGTCAGTTTGCATGCTGCAGGTTCATCATACCAGCCAACCACAGAGAACCTCCTGTCTCGTGAGCACCATTCTGTCTCTCAGATACTCAGAAAGCGTGAATTATCATGTATGCCGTCATCTTGCATCTTTGACATGAATTTACTGGAAAACTAGCGAGTAGATAAGTGGGAGGAAATCATCGTAGTGATTGAGTAGTTTAATTTTCAGAGATAAAATTCGTTTCTGAAATTGACCGAACAACACATTTGAAAATTTGTTAAGCGGCATGTTAAAAGTCTTCGCTGCTCCACACCTTCACTAAAAGCAAATTTTTTGAGCGCCTCCGCTTTGGAGCAAGGAGGCAAGATCCTTCTTGGACCAAACATTTCCTCGTAGTTGGATAGGCTACGGACCAAATTCCGTGAAGTGGCCATACAGAAGTCCAGACCTAAGTCAACGTGGTTTTATATTTGGATAGCAATCAAAAGTAGGCCTTATCAAGCATTCAATGAATTGGACAAGGATGCATTGCGACTTTTTCTAGAAAACTATGCGAAAAGACTCCGCAAGTGAATGGAGTTCATGGAGACCGTGTTGAGCTGTGGATAATATAGCTTATTGATTCATAAATGCATTCATATTTCTTTCTTCAGACTGGAGAGATAACGCAAGAGCCTGATGTCGTTGAAGTTAGCACCAACTTCAACACCAACTTTTTGAATAGAGTTTGTACAGAATAGAAAACCACATGTATAGGTACTACTTATGACGCAGAGTTTGTACAGACAAAAATTTTTCCAAAATTCGAACTCCTTCACCTTCAAAATTCAAATTTAAATTCGAAAAATTGGTGCAAGTATTGGTGCTACCTAGTTAGCGAGTTTGTACAGCAATCCGACGGAAAAATTTAGATACAAGAACAAAAAACTGAGTTTGTACAGCAACTTCCAGCACTTTCCTTACACGAACAAACGGTAAAAACCGCCAAAAACCGATTTTTTCAGAAAATAATAAGATTTTCCAGAAACCTTCTTGGTGCTACATGGAAAATGAGTTTGTACAGTGCTCTAACCGGTGGAAGAGCGTTCTACTAATCGAGTCTGAGTTTGAACACACACTTCTCCGACACTCCAGCACTCCTACGACCGGTAAATACCGGTTATTGTACAGTAACTACAAGAATACTGCCCATTTATGAACAAATCAATTGGTGCTACATGGAAAATGAGTTTGTACAGTGCTCTAACCGGTAGAAGAGTGTTCTACTAATCGAGTCTGAGTTTGAACACACACTTCTCCGACACTCCAGCACTCCTACGACCGGTAAATACCGGTTATTGTACAGTAACTACAAGAATACTGCCCATTTATGAAATGGAATTAAAGTACCTCTTTGTTGGCCGTCAAAGTAGGTGACTTCAAAATCTGTTTTACCTCGTGATTGGGATGAATACGACATGGTTTGGGTGTTGTTGCAACTAAGTACGTTTTCATATAGTGTTACGAGTTTAAATTCCGATGATAGGTTGGGAATGTAGTATGAAATGACGGTGATGTATTTCGCTCCTATCTTTGTAATAGAACAACTGATCTTTACAAGAAATTCCTAAGTGCCCAATCGCTACCTAGAATAGACATTTTCACATATAGAAGTGGGTCTTGGTCTATTTGTGGTTACAGAATTTATGTAGTTCATTATTTCGATAGATGTTGATATGAGATAAAAATGGGAAGTGTTTATATGGTCAGTTGATATATTTATCCCGTTATTCCGCTTTGGAGCTACTTCCAAGCGGACGTGTCTACCGCTTACACGAAAAAATGGTATCACATCTACTTTGGCCACGACTAAAAGTGCTTGAGCGCGACAAATTTTTTTCTGCAGTTCGACCGTAGGTCGAACTGCAGAAAAAAAATTTGTTGCGCTCAAAATAATTCTATCTTGGTGGTAAATTTTTGCGACAGATCTCCAACGAGTAATGTTTTCAATTCAACACATGCATTAATTAACTCGCTATTAGTAAGAGTCTATGCTACTCGATTAATTTGGTTGCTGTAGGCCTACCTATTAGCCTTTTGCTGCATGAATTATTTTCAAAATTAAAGTTTTTTTGCTGAAGATGAAAAAGCAATTCAATCTCTTGACAGCGTTGTACTTTTTATTTAGTCTAACTGGTTCCCAATTGTGATTGGCTTACTTCATTTTCATTGCTATGGAAATTAAGTATTTAGTTATTCACTAATGAATTATTCAAAGTTGTTCTTTATAATTCAATGAAATCAAGAACACATTGCCATTGTATTTGTTACACAGATCACTGCAGGATCAATTATATCCAAATATGTGATGACGTCTTCACGACAAGAATATGATGTACATCGAAAGAGCTGATTCAATAAGATGTCCATTTGCTGTTGCTAAAAATATAATATTGACACTGTTGAACATTGCCTCAGTTCCTTCGAATATCAGGTGACCTGCTCTTCAGACAATCTATCTGTCGATGCGCGTATTGGATGTGACGTGCTTTTTTAATTGCTAGCAGCGGCTGTGAAGAAATATGTTCGTTAAATGAAAGGACAAATGAAAGACGCTTGCGTCACTATGGAGGCTAAGTGCCAGATGATGTATTTACATGGACGAGCCTATCCGAATTATAGGCCAAACTCCTTGCTAGAAGAGACTTTTAGCTTCATAACTGAATACCCGAGTTCCATAAGCGGACAGATTGAATAATCAAACTGATATTCAGTTGCAATTCTCATGTGAAACTTAGCGATATCATATAGGCGAGTTGTAAGTGATTGCAGGAGATAAATATATCAACTGACCATCACCTGACCATTGACAGTCATTTGTCAGACAAAGAGCTGACTAAGGTGAACTAGTGAGATCTCCAAAATCTTTCTCCAAACTTCATCTCAGCTTATGGTCGAACTATAGAAAATTTTGTTGTGTACAAAAGCACTTTTAATCATCACTGCACTAGGTGACATGCCACGCTCAATCACGCGTAACTAATTACACATGACCCCAAACATCCGTGGCTATGCGGGATATTGCTGCAATATAAGTTATATAAGTTAGTATAGTTGGCAGTCCTGTTATAGACTTTGCGTCTCATGTGTCTGCATGTATCAGAGGCTAAACAATGTGATAGGACCTCAATTTCATGCTCAGGGAAGACAGAAAATGCTTAGCGGTTTATCCGTGGTTCAAGCGGCAACGCAGACAGCCGTAGACGACGCGCAAATTATAAACGCTCGCCCGCACGTATTCATAAACATTTCCCATGTTTTAACAGCATCAGATCAAGTGATTTCTGACTCTGCGCGTATGTACGCGGGTAGAAGAATAGAATGTCTTTAACCACGGATGTTTGGGGTGTTCCGTAATTACGCGTGAATCACGCGTGGCATGTCACCTAGTGTATCCCGACCATTTCCTATTGTATTTTAAAAACTTTATCGCTTGGTCACATTGTTGGTCATTAACGGTTCATCGCATAGGCTATACGCAAGCCTGCACAATTCTTACTTTTATACCTTTGATTGTTCTCCGGATTTTACTAATACCTTAAATTCACATATGTAGACCAACTTTTTTCCCTTTGTATTCTACGGATTCCATTGTTTCGTCCTATCAGCTAGACTATGGGCAAGTATATGCAGTTTTTACATTTATTATACCTTCGATTGTTTTTCAGATATTAGTGATGAATTGCAAGTAACACGTACAATCAAGATTGTTGTTTTTTGCCGTGATTTTTAAGTGCACTTGTAATTGCTTTATTAACTACAATTTGTTGACACAACTTAGTACAGGCATTTTCAGCGATGTTCCTCTTTTCTATATCTTTTACATGTAGTTGTTTTTCTATATGCGTTTCGGACTGTCCGATCATTATCGTATTTAAGATATTCGTCCTTCATTGCGTAAATGTCGCAAGTCATTTTTATCCTATCTGACCTTTCTATGCTGTGCTTCCTACTGCAATAGAGTATGTAAAAATTGAGAGCTCGATATTCATCTGTCGTCCTTCTCCCATGTCAGCATTTGGATTTGGTGCAGCTATTCATTTTTGGAGTACCGCCTCCATTAAGCTTTCCACACGTGACCTTCATGATGTACATGGCCCCTTTTTCCAGAGTTTTCTGCACCATTCTCCGTAGATTTCATATTTTGATGGACAATAACATTTCTTGAAACAAAACATTGTTTTAATTGTTGTTTCACTGGTCATAGTTAGCGATTCAACAGACAATTCAATTTTGAAACAAAACCATCGAATAGCTGTTGCAGTTACTGTATAATAACCGGTATTTACCGGTCGTAGGAGTGCTGGAGTGTCGGAGAAGTGTGTGTTCAAACTCAGACTCGATTAGTAGAACACTCTTCTACCGGTTAGAGCACTGTACAAACTCATTTTCCATGTAGCACCAATTGATTTGTTCATAAATGGGCAGTATTCTTGTAGTTACTGTACAATAACCGGTATTTACCGGTCGTAGGAGTGCTGGAGTGTCGGAGAAGTGTGTGTTCAAACTCAGACTCGATTAGTAGAACACTCTTCCACCGGTTAGAGCACTGTACAAACTCATTTTCCATGTAGCACCAATTGATTTGTTCATAAATGGGCAGTATTCTTGTAGTTACTGTACAATAACCGGTATTTACCGGTCGTAGGAGTGCTGGAGTGTCGGAGAAGTGTGTGTTCAAACTCAGACTCGATTAGTAGAACACTCTTCTACCGGTTAGAGCACTGTACAAACTCATTTTCCATGTAGCACCAATTGATTTGTTCATAAATGAGCAGTATTCTTGTAGTTACTGTACAATAACCGGTATTTACCGGTCGTAGGAGTGCTGGAGTGTCGGAGAAGTGTGTGTTCAAACTCAGACTCGATTAGTAGAACACTCTTCCACCGGTTAGAGCACTGTACAAACTCATTTTCCATGTAGCACCAACTGATTTGTTCATAAATGGGCAGTATTCTTGTAGTTACTGTACAATAACCGGTATTTACCGGTCGTAGGAGTGCTGGAGTGTCGGAGAAGTGTGTGTTCAAACTCAGACTCGATTAGTAGAACACTCTTCTACCGGTTAGAGCACTGTACAAACTCATTTTCCATGTAGCACCAATTGATTTGTTCATAAATGGGCAGTATTCTTGTAGTTACTGTACAATAACCGGTATTTACCGGTCGTAGGAGTGCTGGAGTGTCGGAGAAGTGTGTGTTCAAACTCAGACTCGATTAGTAGAACACTCTTCCACCGGTTAGAGCACTGTACAAACTCATTTTCCATGTAGCACCAATTGATTTGTTCATAAATGGGCAGTATTCTTGTAGTTACTGTACAATAACCGGTATTTACCGGTCGTAGGAGTGCTGGAGTGTCGGAGAAGTGTGTGTTCAAACTCAGACTCGATTAGTAGAACACTCTTCTACCGGTTAGAGCACTGTACAAACTCATTTTCCATGTAGCACCAATTGATTTGTTCATAAATGAGCAGTATTCTTGTAGTTACTGTACAATAACCGGTATTTACCGGTCGTAGGAGTGCTGGAGTGTCGGAGAAGTGTGTGTTCAAACTCAGACTCGATTAGTAGAACACTCTTCCACCGGTTAGAGCACTGTACAAACTCATTTTCCATGTAGCACCAATTGATTTGTTCATAAATGGGCAGTATTCTTGTAGTTACTGTATAATAACCGGTATTTACCGGTCGTAGGAGTGCTGGAGTGTCGGAGAAGTGTGTGTTAAAACTCAGACTCGATTAGTAGAACACTCTTCCACCGGTTAGAGCACTGTACAAACTCATTTTCCATGTAGCACCAATTGATTTGTTCATAAATGGGCAGTATTCTTGTAGTTACTGTACAATAACCGGTATTTACCGGTCGTAGGAGTGCTGGAGTGTCGGAGAAGTGTGTGTTCAAACTCAGACTCGATTAGTAGAACACTCTTCTACCGGTTAGAGCACTGTACAAACTCATTTTCCATGTAGCACCAATTGATTTGTTCATAAATGGGCAGTATTCTTGTAGTTACTGTACAATAACCGGTATTTACCGGTCGTAGGAGTGCTGGAGTGTCGGAGAAGTGTGTGTTCAAACTCAGACTTGATTAGTAGAACACTCTTCCACCGGTTAGAGCACTGTACAAACTCATTTTCCATGTAGCACCAATTGATTTGTTCATAAATGGGCAGTATTCTTGTAGTTACTGTACAATAACCGGTATTTACCGGTCGTAGGAGTGCTGGAGTGTCGGAGAAGTGTGTGTTCAAACTCAGACTCGATTAGTAGAACACTCTTCTACCGGTTAGAGCACTGTACAAACTCATTTTCCATGTAGCACCAATTGATTTGTTCATAAATGAGCAGTATTCTTGTAGTTACTGTACAATAACCGGTATTTACCGGTCGTAGGAGTGCTGGAGTGTCGGAGAAGTGTGTGTTCAAACTCAGACTCGATTAGTAGAACACTCTTCCACCGGTTAGAGCACTGTACAAACTCATTTTCCATGTAGCACCAACTGATTTGTTCATAAATGGGCAGTATTCTTGTAGTTACTGTACAATAACCGGTATTTACCGGTCGTAGGAGTGCTGGAGTGTCGGAGAAGTGTGTGTTCAAACTCAGACTCGATTAGTAGAACACTCTTCCACCGGTTAGAGCACTGTACAAACTCATTTTCCATGTAGCACCAATTGATTTGTTCATAAATGGGCAGTATTCTTGTAGTTACTGTATAATAACCGGTATTTACCGGTCGTAGGAGTGCTGGAGTGTCGGAGAAGTGTGTGTTCAAACTCAGACTCGATTAGTAGAACACTCTTCCACCGGTTAGAGCACTGTACAAACTCATTTTCCATGTAGCACCAATTGATTTGTTCATAAATGGGCAGTATTCTTGTAGTTACTGTACAATAACCGGTATTTACCGGTCGTAGGAGTGCTGGAGTGTCGGAGAAGTGTGTGTTCAAACTCAGACTCGATTAGTAGAACACTCTTCCACCGGTTAGAGCACTGTACAAACTCATTTTCCATGTAGCACCAATTGATTTGTTCATAAATGGGCAGTATTCTTGTAGTTACTGTATAATAACCGGTATTTACCGGTCGTAGGAGTGCTGGAGTGTCGGAGAAGTGTGTGTTCAAACTCAGACTCGATTAGTAGAACACTCTTCCACCGGTTAGAGCACTGTACAAACTCATTTTCCATGTAGCACCAACTGATTTGTTCATAAATGGGCAGTATTCTTGTAGTTACTGTACAATAACCGGTATTTACCGGTCGTAGGAGTGCTGGAGTGTCGGAGAAGTGTGTGTTCAAACTCAGACTCGATTAGTAGAACACTCTTCTACCGGTTAGAGCACTGTACAAACTCATTTTCCATGTAGCACCAATTGATTTGTTCATAAATGGGCAGTATTCTTGTAGTTACTGTACAATAACCGGTATTTACCGGTCGTAGGAGTGCTGGAGTGTCGGAGAAGTGTGTGTTCAAACTCAGACTTGATTAGTAGAACACTCTTCCACCGGTTAGAGCACTGTACAAACTCATTTTCCATGTAGCACCAATTGATTTGTTCATAAATGGGCAGTATTCTTGTAGTTACTGTACAATAACCGGTATTTACCGGTCGTAGGAGTGCTGGAGTGTCGGAGAAGTGTGTGTTCAAACTCAGACTCGATTAGTAGAACACTCTTCTACCGGTTAGAGCACTGTACAAACTCATTTTCCATGTAGCACCAATTGATTTGTTCATAAATGAGCAGTATTCTTGTAGTTACTGTACAATAACCGGTATTTACCGGTCGTAGGAGTGCTGGAGTGTCGGAGAAGTGTGTGTTCAAACTCAGACTCGATTAGTAGAACACTCTTCCACCGGTTAGAGCACTGTACAAACTCATTTTCCATGTAGCACCAACTGATTTGTTCATAAATGGGCAGTATTCTTGTAGTTACTGTACAATAACCGGTATTTACCGGTCGTAGGAGTGCTGGAGTGTCGGAGAAGTGTGTGTTCAAACTCAGACTCGATTAGTAGAACACTCTTCCACCGGTTAGAGCACTGTACAAACTCATTTTCCATGTAGCACCAATTGATTTGTTCATAAATGGGCAGTATTCTTGTAGTTACTGTACAATAACCGGTATTTACCGTCGTAGGAGTGCTGGAGTGTCGGAGAAGTGTGTGTTCAAACTCAGACTCGATTAGTAGAACACTCTTCCACCGGTTAGAGCACTGTACAAACTCATTTTCCATGTAGCACCAATTGATTTGTTCATAAATGGGCAGTATTCTTGTAGTTACTGTACAATAACCGGTATTTACCGGTCGTAGGAGTGCTGGAGTGTCGGAGAAGTGTGTGTTCAAACTCAGACTCGATTAGTAGAACACTCTTCCACCGGTTAGAGCACTGTACAAACTCATTTTCCATGTAGCACCAATTGATTTGTTCATAAATGGGCAGTATTCTTGTAGTTACTGTATAATAACCGGTATTTACCGGTCGTAGGAGTGCTGGAGTGTCGGAGAAGTGTGTGTTCAAACTCAGACTCGATTAGTAGAACACTCTTCCACCGGTTAGAGCACTGTACAAACTCATTTTCCATGTAGCACCAACTGATTTGTTCATAAATGGGCAGTATTCTTGTAGTTACTGTACAATAACCGGTATTTACCGGTCGTAGGAGTGCTGGAGTGTCGGAGAAGTGTGTGTTCAAACTCAGACTCGATTAGTAGAACACTCTTCCACCGGTTAGAGCACTGTACAAACTCATTTTCCATGTAGCACCAATTGATTTGTTCATAAATGGGCAGTATTCTTGTAGTTACTGTACAATAACCGGTATTTACCGGTCGTAGGAGTGCTGGAGTGTCGGAGAAGTGTGTGTTCAAACTCAGACTCGATTAGTAGAACACTCTTCCACCGGTTAGAGCACTGTACAAACTCATTTTCCATGTAGCACCAATTGATTTGTTCATAAATGGGCAGTATTCTTGTAGTTACTGTATAATAACCGGTATTTACCGGTCGTAGGAGTGCTGGAGTGTCGGAGAAGTGTGTGTTCAAACTCAGACTCGATTAGTAGAACACTCTTCCACCGGTTAGAGCACTGTACAAACTCATTTTCCATGTAGCACCAACTGATTTGTTCATAAATGGGCAGTATTCTTGTAGTTACTGTACAATAACCGGTATTTACCGGTCGTAGGAGTGCTGGAGTGTCGGAGAAGTGTGTGTTCAAACTCAGACTCGATTAGTAGAACACTCTTCTACCGGTTAGAGCACTGTACAAACTCATTTTCCATGTAGCACCAATTGATTTGTTCATAAATGGGCAGTATTCTTGTAGTTACTGTACAATAACCGGTATTTACCGATCGTAGGAGTGCTGGAGTGTCGGAGAAGTGTGTGTTCAAACTCAGACTGGATTAGTAGAACACTCTTCCACCGGTTAGAGCACTGTACAAACTCATTTTCCATGTAGCACCAATTGATTTGTTCATAAATGGGCCGTATTCTTGTAGTTACTGTACAATAACCGGTATTTACCGGTCGTAGGAGTGCTGGAGTGTCGGAGAAGTGTGTGTTCAAACTCAGACTCGATTAGTAGAACACTCTTCTACCGGTTAGAGCACTGTACAAACTCATTTTCCATGTAGCACCAATTGATTTGTTCATAAATGAGCAGTATTCTTGTAGTTACTGTACAATAACCGGTATTTACCGGTCGTAGGAGTGCTGGAGTGTCGGAGAAGTGTGTGTTCAAACTCAGACTCGATTAGTAGAACACTCTTCCACCGGTTAGAGCACTGTACAAACTCATTTTCCATGTAGCACCAACTGATTTGTTCATAAATGGGCAATATTCTTGTAGTTACTGTACAATAACCGGTATTTACCGGTCGTAGGAGTGCTGGAGTGTCGGAGAAGTGTGTGTTAAAACTCAGACTCGATTAGTAGAACACTCTTCCACCGGTTAGAGCACTGTACAAACTCATTTTCCATGTAGCACCAATTGATTTGTTCATAAATGGGCAGTATTCTTGTAGTTACTGTATAATAACCGGTATTTACCGGTCGTAGGAGTGCTGGAGTGTCGGAGAAGTGTGTGTTCAAACTCAGACTCGATTAGTAGAACACTCTTCCACCGGTTAGAGCACTGTACAAACTCATTTTCCATGTAGCACCAATTGATTTGTTCATAAATGGGCAGTATTCTTGTAGTTACTGTACAATAACCGGTATTTACCGGTCGTAGGAGTGCTGGAGTGTCGGAGAAGTGTGTGTTCAAACTCAGACTCGATTAGTAGAACACTCTTCTACCGGTTAAAGCACTGTACAAACTCATTTTCCATGTAGCACCAATTGATTTGTTCATAAATGGGCAGTATTCTTGTAGTTACTGTACAATAACCGGTATTTACCGATCGTAGGAGTGCTGGAGTGTCGGAGAAGTGTGTGTTCAAACTCAGACTCGATTAGTAGAACACTCTTCCACCGGTTAGAGCACTGTACAAACTCATTTTCCATGTAGCACCAATTGATTTGTTCATAAATGGGCAGTATTCTTGTAGTTACTGTACAATAACCGGTATTTACCGATCGTAGGAGTGCTGGAGTGTCGGAGAAGTGTGTGTTCAAACTCAGACTCGATTAGTAGAACACTCTTCCACCGGTTAGAGCACTGTACAAACTCATTTTCCATGTAGCACCAATTGATTTGTTCATAAATGGGCAATATTCTTGTAGTTACTGTACAATAACCGGTATTTACCGGTCGTAGGAGTGCTGGAGTGTCGGAGAAGTGTGTGTTCAAACTCAGACTCGATTAGTAGAACACTCTTCCACCGGTTAGAGCACTGTACAAACTCATTTTCCATGTAGCACCAAGAAGGTTTCTGGAAAATCTTATTATTTTCTGAAAAAATCGGTTTTTGGCGGTTTTTACCGTTTGTTCGTGTAAGGAAAGTGCTGGAAGTTGCTGTACAAACTCAGTTTTTTGTTCTTGTATCTAAATTTTTCCGTCGGATTGCTGTACAAACTCGCTAACTAGGTAGCACCAATACTTGCACCAATTTTTCGAATTTAAATTTGAATTTTGAAGGTAAAGGAGTTCGAATTTTGGAAAAATTTTTGTCTGTACAAACTCTGCGTCATAAGTAGTACCTATACATGTGGTTTTCTATTCTGTACAAACTCTATTCAAAAAGTTGGTGTTGAAGTTGGTGCTAACTTCAACGACATAAGAGCCTGCCACTCTTAATAGACGGAAATATTTGATTTCTGTCGGTTTCATACCAAGAACAATTAACTGTTAAAGTTTGAAGAAAATCCGAGAACCTTTGCCACACAATTTTCACGAATTTGTGGAATGACCCAATTGGAAAATTTACTGTGGTATCACCAGGGAAAAACAGGATTGCTAAGATGTCGGGTGACATTGCAATCCACCGCTGAAGTTCAGCGCTGCTTTCTTCATGATGTCACAAAAGTCTAAGTTCGGAAATGAATACTGACTGTAGATATGACTTCCTGTATTAAATCTCGCAAACAATATAGGATGTCTAGTTTCCGCCAAATAATTCCTTGCATCCTCGTACAAGTTCAATGGCAACTCAGGTTAGCCTTGTTTCCTCGTAGAATCTGATCTGCTCACCTAAAAACAGCGCATTTTAATTATTCATAGTATGTATTCTGTCATCAACATTCTGTCTCCTCCAAAAGGCATGTACAAATATCTGCACTGTATTGGATTTTGGGCGTCGTCAACTTCATTCCATTTTTACGTATTTGAAAATCCCATTTAAAAAACCAAAAAATCCCAGGGTTTTATAGAGTCATTAATGGGATTTTTTCATATGCCAATTCCTATTAAGATTATAGATTTACCCTATCAGGACCGGGGGCTCTGTCAACTTCTTTTCATATTTCCTAAAATAAGTCGGATAGAAATTTAATTTTTTGTGACTTTTAGTGCGCATTTATGTTGAAGTTTCAGTAAAAGTTTGAGCAAAATTGACCTACTCAGATTGAAAGGTTATTTTCAAAATTACTTTTTAGAGTAGCATTCATTATTAGTAACATGTTTATGTGTTATATTTACATAAAGTTTATGCATGTGTAACTCTAGATTGCTGACATGCACATTCATCTTGACTCCCAAAATGAGCGCATGCACTATTTTCGTGTAGCGTGTATGTAATATACATATATAGTATAGGCCTACATGCACATGCAGATACTATTCCGGAAATGAGTTGTCAGGTGCACGAAAATAACTACATGCAAGCTCGTATCCCATCATGTATCCTAAACCTTATCTTTAGAACGAATAAGTCATTAGAACGAGACATTTGTTAAGATAGAAAAATGCAATAATATATGAAAAGATATTATTTACGTTCAAATTACGGTACTTCTAATCTTTCCACCCCCCACACACATTTCTGTTGTTGATAACCGGAAGTGTTGCACCCTTAACGATCTTCTCTTGCTCCTTAGGGCAGTCTCACTGACGTCGCATAGCGCTGAGTGTGTAAAACTCCTCTTATCTGACTTGTAGAACATTTGCAGTCTCAGAATTAGACAACTGTTCGTCATTTGTCTGTAGACAACAATAGCACGAAGTTCATGATCACAGCTGCACCTTGTATTCTAACTGAGTATCCAAGGGAGCAATCCTTCATCCCAGGGTTCAAGTAAGACTTCTCAGTCGTGTTGTAGTGTCATTCAGTGACAGATCAAGTCTATTCTAAACTAAATGTGACTAACTTTGGCGAAATTTGATGATTTTGGAAAACTTGAAAAATGTGGGGGAAAGAATAGAAGTACCGCAAATTTCAAATTGCATTTATAGTACTAACATTAACGTAGAATGTTACACTTATAACACCGTGTAGATATGCATGAGTAAAAGTTTCCAGAAATACTTCAGTTGTAATGAATAATTTTTGAAGAGTCAAAAAATTATGCATAGATTCATAAAAATTGGAAAAATTGGAAATTACAATTTTAAGTTCAAATTTTTGGTATAAAGGTCTCCGAATCACGCAAAAAAATCCGCTATCATTCCAAAAAAAAGAGGCTCGAAATATTTGATAACCCTGTTTCCGAAAAGTTTGATCCATTGGAACGTGGAAAATTTGAGGGAACACCTTGTGCCCCCCGGTCCTACTCCGCTGATGTGGTCCAAAAGGAATGAAAATGGCTATGGATTTTACAGCCGAAATATATCTCAAATATTTGAATCTATAATGACTAACAGCCAAGGCATATTTGCAAACCTATTAAGATTATTTGAATTTCGAAGTAAATGTTCAATAAATTGGTTCATCCATTTGCATGATCACTCTCAGGGAAGTCGAATTTGGAGAAAAATCTCTAGACATCCTAAGACAGTAAAAAATCCAAGCTTCAATGTGAAGCCCGCCCAGTGACAATAGATATGCAGAATATGAGGGTTAATAGAATGCCTGACAAGCTATAAATTCAAGGCGAAATGAAAATCTGGATTTGCAAATTGTTCTGAAATTCGAATAGCCATTTTTATCAAAGCATTTGAAAGACAACACGTCGGAGAAAAGCCTACCCGATGAAACGTTTGCGAGAATTAATAAATTGATTTGTGTCCGCAGAAGCATCTTGCTTTGCAGTCAGAAATAAGACAAGCTCTAGTAGCATGTAACATCTCATACTCCCATTTGCAATATTTATGTATTGACCAGCATATCTTTGACAATGAAGCCTCAAGTTCAAGTTGAACTACAGATTCTCTTCACAGAATTTCACCAACGGAATCAAGCATGCGCGAGAAGATAAAAAGCCATATCCGTAGACACTAAAAAATCGAATTTGGCGCGAAAAACATTCTCTACCAGAGAAATTCAGGTATTTTAGAAGATGGTTCATCAGCTTTGATGCTCTTACGCTCTCTCGTGATTACATAAAGTCGTGATTATGCAACTCGTGGTTGCATAAATTCAACACTTGTAGCGCTCCTTCTTTGAAATAAGGAAAATTGATGAATCAAATTATTCCAGTTCTGCGCTAAGCCAGTTTATGTGTAGCCTGAATATGGGACAGAAAAAAGATTGAAAGACTGACAATGACTGTTCAATGACGCACATCTGGCGTTTGGTGGGTGCTATGAATGAGACTGCGGGAGAATGCAACAGCAAAAGGAAAAGAGCAACACCTATCTCAGTGAAGCAAAAAAGCGATCTGTAGAAACCGAGCTATTAGGAAGAAACTTGTCCAGAGAACCTGAACAGAACCCTTTTATAACTGCTATCTTTTCGATGTGGCCCACGAGGAGGCAGGGAAATACGGCAATTATCGATCGAAGAAGAAAGTCTGGGCATGTTCGATGAATGTTGATCTGATGAATGTTCGATATTTTCAATACACAGAAATCACCTCAAAAATTATAATCACAGTTTGAGACAGCTTCACCCTAATCCAAAGAAAGCACGACCATGGTCGTCAGAGAATGTTGAACGTTGCGCAGTCCGACCTTTTGAGAAAATGGTCAATCTACGTCTTTCCAATTGCCGCACGAGTGCATTGCTGTTGCAAACTGCTCCGAATTTTACCTCATGCAAGTGATTCACTTCTACTCCGCTGGGGCACAGTGCTAGCAACAACAACGCTTCGATTTCTGATGCAATCAATCGGAGAATGTAACTGTTCCAGCAAAGGTGGTCGCAGAACTGTTGTGACAAGAATTATGGAAGCGACAGGCAAAATTTATAATACAACAGTATATATTAAGAAAGTGAAACTGGCATCTGGCATGCTGTCAGGCAGCTTACGTGTCACCGCTATTCAGATATTCACAACGACAGTTGACATTCTGCTAACGGCACAATATTGTGATACATCTTTTTAAATAAAGTTGCCTTCAGGGCAGGGAAACTAACCGACAGAATCTTTCTGCATATTGAAATAGCACTACAAATAACAGACTTGGTATTCTCTATTTCACCAAAAGAAATTTTTTGACACACAATGGCAACATATAAAACTAGAGCATGGTTGCATCTTTACAGCATTTCCCGAGGTACATATCTCAAATGCCCGAGCCCATAGCATGAGGGCCATTTAAATCTAGCGAGTTCGTATGCTATGACAAAGTAATCTTGAATTGAATTTTATAGAATAGAAATTCAACCTTACAAATTATGTAAATATTTATTCACACATCGAGTCTGTATTAAAGCAAGACAATATCAGACAAAATTTGCAATATGCCAATAAATATGCTCCTTCCAGTGCATTGGAGTAAAAATTACCTTCCTCGCGAGTCGCAAGCAATAATAATCTGCTAGCAGGTCAAATAAAGCGATATGATATCTACATTGTACGCAAAGAGGCAAATAGAATTCACTTTCCATGTTTTTTTGCTACAGATATCAAAGGTATCGTCACATTTTATAATTAGACACTTTTGTGGCATATGCTGATATTTACATGTCTGGCAGAAAATATAGCATCGCTCAGCCATTTACCTGAAAATTTCACATACTGTACTAAATTATCCTTTTAACTAGGCTCGGGTCTTGTGAAAGCAGTTCTTTCTTACTTTCTACTTTTGGAAATCTATTTTTAAATGTAATTTAGGGCTTGCACCATGTTGCATGTTCTTATTAATTATAATGTATGTGATGGTGTAAAGTGTGTGTGTGAAGTGAAGTGTGTGAAGTGTGTGTGAAGTCACCGAGGTCCGGAACATCGCCAATTTAACGTATTTGGTTTTTCATAAATCGCAATGCTTTGCAGGTAAGATGAATTGCATTATCATTTACTACTGATTAACATGATATATTGCTCAATGACATACATGCATTGCGTATTTATTAATAACATTCTGTTCCGAACCTCTTAATAATTAGGATTGTATAGCTTGATGTAAGGTAATCTGGGATTCCACTCATTAATAAAACATATAATAAAATCATGCCATTTATATATAAGTCTTCGCTAGTGTGGTTATAATTACTATAATGTGCTGTTTCGTGATTTAACTTCACTCACTGAAATACATGAACCATTGATTGTCCTCGTCTTCCAGCATTTCATTCATAGTTTTCATCTTTTCATGACACATCGACATCATTTGTAAATATTCCATACTATTCGCGCGTCATAATAACGCAAGTGGATCTACATGTATGTATTCTCATTATTTATGTATATCATCAGTGCCCTCATTGACTTGTTAATTTCATTGTTATCATTTTATCACTCCAGAAACGTGTTTTCAATTTGAGAATAAACGTTCTGATATTCTGATGGTGCCACATATGACGGTACAAAGAAATTTTTGTTAGCGACCTTGATTTTGTCGAGTGTAGAAAGGTGCCTGAAGGTGTAGTGAAGCGAAATGCAGCAAAAGAATAGCTTTTAGAGTCGAGAAAGAGTGCGAAACCATCTACATAGACTATGAAGACTGTGGAGAAAGGTAGTACAAGTATTATGGCAAAGTTGGCCCCAATCGAAAGCACTCTTTTAATACACGCTTCTAAAGAGCATCACGGCTTAGATTTTGATCCCAATATTAATTACAACCACAAACCAACCAAGACGGAATTAAATACATTTGAATCTAGTTGTAATTTTGTAGAGGAAAAGTACCACTAAGTTGCTCGAAGTCATTGTACTTAAATGAAATATCGAAGTAAACCTGTCGGCTGGTATTCACAAGGTGCAAAAAGTACGTTGAAGATGTATATAAACAAATACACAAAATGCCAAACAAATTCCTTTTGTCACAATTGAATCAAGCTTTCAATAAGCTTCAAGACGACATGGCGTCTTTTGAATTTCGAAAACATGTAAAGCATTCAAGCTACAACCTGCACAGCTTTGACATAGCAGCCTTCTAATTTTTTCTAACGAGTACCTTTGGCCTCTGTGAAATTTTTCCCACGTCCTTATATGCGATCTTTCGAAGCTGATATATATATGTTGTGGCGACTGTTACGTTGGTAGAACTCGTCGGCGTCGGGCCACTCGTGTCCCGAGAGCATGTGCCGTTTGGTTTACCTGTCGGTCGGTCTGGAAAGCCCTCTCAGCTCTGTGACAACAATAACGGCACAGTACGTTTCCTAAATCACTGCACAGATAAAAAAATTCTGACATCTATTGTGCATCATCAAATCTAATCGTAGGCTTTAAACAAAATTACAAAAACATTCACTTGGTCAGCCGAGACACTGAGTGTGGGAAACAGTGTGGTTTGCCTAATTAAATGAGATAATTAGTGATTGCAAGTTTGTTTTGTTACTTTCATAGTGTTGGTTCAGAGGTCATGCCCACGTGTCACTCAGTGCCTTGTCATCATTGATTATCTGCTAATTCTTCCTTTTATCTGACCCAGGCATCAGAGGCTACGGCGTGAATAAAGCATATGCAGACATTTCCTCGTCTGCAGATCTGATATTCAAAAATATCTGATCTCAACCGAGAAAACGATGACTCGCCCAAAGGCAGACAACGAGAATATTACAAATTTGAGTTTTGCCAGTGAAAATAAGGGTGGCCCTCGATAAAACTCACACATTCTTAGAGATGATGACACCAGCATTCTTTTAAACTCAAGCTTGAAAACTCAATACGGTAATAACTCTCGTTGTAAACTCTCGTTAATACGGTACAACAAAAGAAGTTGCTTGCAATTGACCACTGAAAACATTGTTAAGTCTAACTGGAAGCGCAAAATATGGCATATGTGAAAATCGAGTGAAATTGTACCAGATGTTGTCGAAATTCTAAAAAATATATAGAGTCTATTTTAAAAGCTCAACACATGTCTGATTCAATGATGACAATCAACATTGCGTATTTTCCCCTGTAGTCATCAGTAATAAATTCACCAAAATTTCATACATTTCATTTCAGCTAACCAGACACAACCTGAACTCTCTGCCAAATAAAGCTACCTACTAAACACATCCTCTTGTATGCCGTAAGTTTTATTAAAATTGAACACCTAATCGATTAAAAAAATTGTGTCAGATATTTTTAGCAACAATTTCTCAACAAAACGTAGTAGCATTGCATCTATAATTTGTACATGCAACACATCTTAAAACCCTTACATCATGAAAGAGAAATTCATCATTAATACATCATTAAGGCGCGTTTACACGTGAAACTTTATTGCTGCCACCTGCAATCAGATTGCAGAGGCCGTTTACACTTGACATTAAAAGTTGCTGACACTCGAGGAAAAATTGCTACTGACACTTTATCGGTCTATGATAAGTCAGAAAATTGCGGGAGATTGCAGGAGCGTTTACACTTGACACTTTTAGTCGACACTTATTTCTTCACGATGTCATCGAGAAAGTGGATGACTGCAGCAGCTACAGCACACATTTTCACGAGAAAAGAATGCGTAAACAGCGAATGTGGGTTCGTGATTGGATTATGAGAGAACAGCTTGGATTTTGCAATACGATTATGCTCGAATTATGAGATCAGGATCTACTCCGGGAGCTAGCGTGAAGTTGTGCAGGGAACGAGGTAGTACATAAAACTTTCACATAGCATAGTACACCTCTAACCTACTGCAAAACTTCGCGTCTGCCGGATCAGATCATTTGCTTTTCAGAAATAGAGAGGATAACACAATCCTATGTATTTCCAGTGGTAAAATTGTGACATTTAAGGTGTTGACTCCATTTTTTCGAATTTTTGCTCATAAAAGTTACACAAATTGGTATTTTGTTGAACTGGTTATTATAGAAATCATCTACAGATCATGATCTTTCAAATGAGTTATCATTCAGTGACAGAGGATGAAGTAAAGTGTACAAACAGACACTTTTCGTTGAAGTATATCAACAATTTTCCTGAAATTTCTATGTTAAAATTTGCAGTTACATCAAAGAAAAGTGTCTGCTTGCACACTTTACTTCATCCTCTGTCACTGAATGATAACTCATTTGAAAGATCATGATCTGTAGATGATTTCTATAATAACCAGTTCAACAAAATACCAATTTGTGTAACTTTTATGAGCAAAAATTCGAAAAAATGGAGTCAACACCTCAGATGTCACAATTTTACCACTGGAAATACATAGGATTGTGTTATCCTCTCTATTTCTGAAAAGCAAATGATCTGATCCGGCAGACGCGAAGTTTTGCAGTAGGTTAGAGGTGTACTATGCTATGTGAAAGTTTTATGTACTACCTCGTTCCCTGCACAACTTCACGCTAGCTCCCTGACTAATCCGTGCCAGGTAGCAATTTTTTTGAGAATTCCGCTACCGACTTTGAAGATCTTTTGTGACGAATCGCATCAAGGATTAGAAAGAAGGACACTTCAATGCGGGCGATACTTCAAGAAGTGATCGAGTCATGGGATGCCCATATCGTTATCATTGGATTAAAATTATTCTTAAATGTATTATTTTAAGATAATTTTAAAAACGCTTCTAGAACTTTTCACGGTTACATTAATTAATACAGGAGTAAGACTGTGTAGCAAAACCGTAACTCACGAATTGTTTTCACTTCAGTTAATTTTCTTAAATGCAGTAGCCTATATATTTGTTATTGCATGCATCCAGACAGTGTAAGAATATTACATCACATTTTCATTTTTAGGTGTACATGTATGTATGGTAACGCTATTGCAGAAAGTGCGTAAGTAGACCTAGACTAGATATGAAAAATGCAAGTTGAATCTATAGGCCTATATGTAGCTTAAGCTTACAAGTAATTGGTCCCACTCTAAGCTCGTGAAGATGGCGGCACATGCAGTTCACCACTGCTGCACCAAAACATACCAATAATATGCGGTTCCACAATTCGTACAATTCTTATGTTAAGTTAACCTAAAACTTTTGCACTAATTTCATAAAATTTTATTAAAATCAAGAAAGTAGGCTTATAATATAATACGATAAATAATATATCGTTACTGATATGATGACAGCTATGTTTTGAGGGCGTCAATGGCAAATTAGAGGGCCGCGTTAGCGGCCCGACAATTTGCCATTGACAGCCCGAAAAATGTAGATGTCATAATCATTGTATGCCATGTTGCGAAATATTTCTATGGTTTCATTTCCAGGCCATGAATTTT
Organism: Prostheceraeus crozeri; assembly: GCA_907163375.1. Taxonomy (NCBI): domain Eukaryota; kingdom Metazoa; phylum Platyhelminthes; order Polycladida; family Euryleptidae; genus Prostheceraeus; species Prostheceraeus crozeri. The sequence continues at coordinate 102,848 of CAJQUW010012584.1, read as the reverse complement.
CCGGGCCGTTAATGAATTTCTGGGCATTATCAAAGATATCAGTCTTATATACATGGTATACAATGAAGCTTAATCTATTTGTTGAGCCTTGATTTGAGCATTGAATGAACTTCATTGCCTCGAACTTCAAGCCATTTCGTGACGAATTTATCACCAGCGCCCCTCCACAACTTCTGCTTTTTTGATTTCGTTGTGGAACTGAGTCCCTGCTGGTTATGTATTTTTCACTGAACATCTTTAATTGTTGTCTATTTTGAATTTCGTGGCAATCTTCCCCCATGCTTCGGCCTTTTTATTCTATATCGATATTCGTGATTGTGCAGCACGTTCCACAAACATGGATAGTGCTCACATTCACCAATCAGGTCATCGATTAACGTCCCTGTCTATTCAATTTTCGTTTGTGGCATTGCGTTGTCAGTCATTGATGAACCACCGATCATCGTTTTACCAATTTTTACTGAATGCTGTGTAAATTTGTCGATGTCGATATAACAACCAAACAATCAATGATTCATTTTATTTGAGAACGATGAGTTCCACCAGCTGATGCTTTTATCTATCGCACAGTTGTCAAGCGGCCTTGCACCCATACACGACTGCAAATTAGATGATCAAATTCCCATGCAAAAGTAAACAGATGTAGCATAAATCATGTCTTGTGATGAGATATTGCAGATCAAACAATGCTAGATGCTCCCGCATGCAAGTGGAGCTTCTTGTACAAGGATATTCAGGAAAAACAATTCTGTCCTAGTAAAATGAAGCTGAAATTGATATAAACTGTAAACACAATGGTACGCAGTAGCAATGCAGAAAAGATGTATGCTGGTAAATTATGTATACAGTAGTCTCCGCTCAATAAGCCCACGAATAATAAGCCCAGCCGCTTATAAAGCCCATCTCAGTCTAGTCTTTCAGTACATGAAAGCCTCCGGTTTATAAGCCCACCACTCCACTTAATAAGCCCAGAACTCTGTGGCGAGCGACAGAACTTACTCATTGATTTCTTTTCTTGAACTTGTAATCTTTCCTTAATTAAGCCACCAAACACGACTTCAATTATACAGCCATGCGATCTCGGCATCATCAATGCACTAAAAGCTCATTGTCGCTTTGAGTTACGAGTCCGGATCATAGAAGGGATTGATGGAGGACAAGAAGCCACTGCTTGCCAAATTGTGAAACGATTCAACCCTTCATAATCCGTCAGCCAAATTTTGCTCATTTCAGTCAGGTGCCTTGAATCCCACATCTCATTCATCTATTCCAAGGACTTTGACTCAGCATATTTGGACTCAATGCATTGAATTTCACTTAGATCCGTCAAAACAGAAAACTATGATCATTTTCTCATGTGTCATGCCTACGATTGATGCTATATATTGCACAATATATTGACATCGCTAATAATATGTGCAAAAATTCTTCAAATTTATCATGGGAATATAAGACATATTGAAAAGATTCTCTATATTTGACAATGCATCATCTTTCTTACTTTCCATAAGCTATCCAATTGAAAGGGATTCTATGCTTCAAAATGCCTATGTATTTGATTTCCCTTGTATGAAAACGACATTTGCTTTGAAAAAGATGCGAATGCAGTGAAAAAAGAAGTAATTCGCATCCTTCGAGATAATCCTCTATGACAGAGATAGTCTGATCTGTTTTGTTTTACTACACTGAATTTTCTGATGGGCCCTTAATTAGTGATATAAAAGTTAGTTTCGTTATTTCCGGATCATATGTTCAGAAAATTTTTCATCGATGGCCCTAACACTATTTAAGTATGTAGTCATAATCAAGTATTTTAGAAATTTTGATTTATAGGGAGAATTTTAGGATTACATGCACATTCATTTGAGTGAGAGAACTAGAGCAATTAGTTAAGATACGTAGACGTGACGTTGAATACCTATACAGTTACTGTATTTTAGCGGCCAGAAATAGTGAATCGTGAATTTAATATACGCACATGTGTTATGATGTATTGCTACAAAGCTGTGTCTGAATAAAAGGATGACATTGTACAAGCAAGCGGGAGCAGTTTTCTGTGAAGACTGATTCAAAACGATGGCACTTGCTGGACCTTAGTAGATGGTCAAAAGGAGTTTTTAATACTTTGCAGAGATAGGAAAACCAGTCATGCGTCGCTTCGGATTACTATGAGCTCCTCCAAAACACTTCGATCGCCACGATTTCTTCAGATACGAAGAATTCAGATCATTGCACAGAAGTTTTCTCGTTAATGCTGGTCCGTCAGTTTCTTTGTTTAGAAGTTGGCAGGCGTGAGAAATTCAGTTCACTCCATCTCTTCGTAGGATTTATCAATGAATGGTACTGTGACAGCGAAGTTTGACCGAACGAAGATCTCGATGTGTATGACACGCACGCCACTTATTGTCTACTGTCTGAGCTTTAATGCTTATTCAGCCCAGCCGCTTATAAAGCCCATCTCAGTCTAGTCCGGATTTAACCCATTGGATTCCTACATGAAAGCCTCCGGTTTATAAGCCCACCACTCCACTTAATAAGCCCAGAACTCTGTGGCGAGCGACAGAACTTACTCATTGATTTCTTTTCTTGAACTTGTAATCTTTCCTTAATTAAGCCACCAAACACGACTTCAATTATACAGCCATGCGATCTCGGCATCATCAATGCACTAAAAGCTCATTGTCGCTTTGAGTTACGAGTCCGGATCATAGAAGGGATTGATGGAGGACAAGAAGCCACTGCTTGCCAAATTGTGAAACGATTCAACGTATTGGATGCATTGCATATGATCGCTTGTGCATGGAACAAGGTTACTGAAACAACGATTCGCAATTGTTGGAGAAAAGCGAAGTTTGAGTCAAGCGAAACCCCAACTTTGAGTGAATCAGGTACGACGACTGATCCAACGATTCCTATTCCGGAAGGAATGACAGGTGACCGTTTTAAAGAATGGGTAGATATCAACAGCGAAGCACCAGTGTCAGCTGAAATGACAACCGAGGGGGAAGAACTCATGCAAGAAATAGAATCTTCCACATAGCGACAAATCGTAGACGTGGACGACGATTCTGAGGTTGAGGCGACGCCCACCAGTGATGAAATGCTCCAAATGCTACGTCATCTTCGTATTGGACTCGAGAAAAGAGTGTTCAATTCAATGGAACAATTTTAAACGCTAGATTCTCAAGTAAGGGAATTTCTTCGAAGGCAGCCAAAGAAACAAATGAAATTGGATTCATTCTTATTGTAATTTTTATAACTGCGAGTACTGTTGATTCCATAATTATCAGATAACGTAATTATATACATAATTCAGCACGCTTCATCTTTTTTATTTTACAAGAATAACTAAAACAAACGACAATTTAAGAAAAAAATACATGTGTTTCACAATACGTGTACTCAATTAGTAGGCCTACAGGGTATTGTATGCATGAATGACGAAGCATGAATGAACCGAATTACTGGCTCTTTAAATATAGTAAGTAGTCCTTATGTATGCAAATTACATGATTCTGTAGGGAACTTCGGTTAATGAGCCCAGCCGCTTAATAAGTCCAGATTGACCCGGTCCTGGGGTGGGCTTATTAAGCGGAGACTACTGTATTAGCACATCATTAGTAATTTAATGACTGGTGATAATGAAAATAGTAAGAACAAATCCAGTCTCCAAGAAGTCACGTCGCTGTGTTCCGATCACGGTCGTATGAGTGTCAGCTAAAAGTTGCGCCTCGTTCAACTTTAGTGACACTTGTGGCAGACACTTTTCAGAAAGTTTCAGGAGCCGTTTGCACGTGCAATATTTTCACTGACACTTGGTTGCAGCAACTTCTAAAAATGTCAGCAATCTAGTGTCAGACGAGAGTGTCAATAGCGTTCACACGTGCAATTTAGGTGGCAGCAATAAAGTGTCAGCAATGAAGTTTCATGTGTAAACCCACCTTTAAGGAATTCTTTCGCCTTCAGATTGAAATCATGCATGAGAGAAAATGTCCAATTTTCTTTCATGAAGCTACTGACCACTCCAGAGAGTGAATAAGTGAATGACAGGCTATACCTAAAATCTATAGAACAGCGGTGCTATCCTTTTACCTGATCCGGAGAAAGGCTAGCTAATTCCATTATTCGCAGCAAGTTGCAAGATTCGACAACTAAGTAATGACTCTAATTCCTGTCTTCATTCCGCGAAAAGGGAAGACCTTTATCAATTCAGATTTCTCCGACAGCACTGATGAAGAAAGTATCAGCAGAGGACTTCCACAGAATTCAGACTGACTTGAATTTGCCGCACGATCAAACCAAGACCTTTGATAAACATATTCGCTCATCTTTTGGGACTCGCGATGTGACTGAGCCGCACGTCAGAGAAAAGCTGCAACTGAAGGCGCATCAATTGGACAGTCTGTTTAAAGACTGCTCCACTAACAAATCAGCAATGCCGCTTTCCACTGTTCCAGTTATCTTCTGCCTTATGTAGATAAACTGATAGAGCGATTTTTGTTTTACATCGACAGTTTCAAGACAGTGACTTTGAGTCTACTATTGGCATCGACTCCTGTGGAGGCTTTCTCAAAAGTTTGCCTGACCGCTCGCTCTTCTTCTATTTTGCCAAGTACAAGCAACGGTGGTGGTGATACTGCGGTGAGAGGCAGACTGTCTGACGGTGTGGCTGCCAAAAGTATGAAACATACCAGTGAAAAGAAGCTGTTTATTTTAGCAGTTGTTCTGATGCCCAAGAAATCTTCTCATAGTTTGGAATTTCCTCAAATTTACTCCACCACAAACCATAGCGCGGTAGCCTAAACGTTTTGTATGAACCTCAAACTAGCAAATATATTGATCGAATTGATTTAACATTCATGCCTGCATCCGTGCACCTGGTACAACTCCAAGAAAGAAAAACTACATTGTGAGGGGGAACATTAGGAACTCACATTAGGAAACATTCGGCAGCAATACTGGACATTCCGAGAATCTGAAAGAACTACCAATGCCAAGAAATATGGAAATTGTGTTCACGCTCCATTATTCAAGTTCCCTGATGACACGTTGTGCTGGATATTATCCAACCCCCGGAAATCCATTTCATGCTCGGAACTGTAAATTTCCTATATACGAGAATTGCCACTGGCTTTCCAGGAATTATGTATATTTTTACAAGGTCCGATATTTCGGCTTTTTTCTACAAGGACAAATATCGAATGCATGGTGAATGCAGTCAAATAACACAGACACACGGTGAAAAAATTAAATAAAAATCAATAGTGACGGAATTGAAGCGGCGATACAGATAAAGGTCAAAGTCAACAAGTCAACATTAACTAGAAATCCAGTAACAAACTAAAAAAAGAAGCATCTCTGCTTTCTTCTCGCTAGGTTGCAGGCAATAATGTAGCTCCTTCCTTTGCTTCAATATTCATGTACTTCATTGAATGTGAGATCACTAAATGCAAAGACATATTATTTTGGTGCAGATATGTGGACGATATTTTTGTGATATACAAGGAAGATTGGGATATTTTGAGTCTGGTCAACGACATCCATCCATGTATAACTTTTACGTTGGAGTCATCAATTGATGACAACTTACCATTCTTGGATACACATGTCCATTGGTGTGCAGAAACTGGAACATTTTCGTTTTCTTTGCATATAAAGCCAGTGAATAGCAACACATGCTTACCATTTTCTTCACACGTTCCAGCCAGTCCCAAACGAGCGTTGCTATTTGGAGAGAATTCGAGAACCATTAGAAATTCTTCCTCTTCAAAAGTACGCCAGTCGAAGTTTAATTTGAGACGGAGATTCATTGCAAACGGTTATCCAAAGAAATGGGTCAATGATTTATATGACAAAATGCCGATGAGACATCAAGATGATGATGAAGAGAAGCCGATAGCCTACATGAAACTCCCGTATATCGACGAGGTCTCAAAGAGACAAGTAATGAGGCTGAGGCGGAGGTGTCAATTGGATAATAGAATCCGTATTATTTTTCAAACAGCGAAGCCCTTGAGTCATCGGTGGAGGAAGAAAAAAGGAAGACCAATGTGTGATCAGTCATGTTGGACCTGCAACCTAACGAGAAGAAAGCAGAGATGTTATACGAAGCATGTGGTGTACGAAGTATCTTGTATATTGTGGGATGAGAAGTATATTGGTCAAACTGATCGAACTGTAAAATCCAGACTTAAAGAGCATGTACAATCACAAGAATCTGCAGTGTTTCAGTATGCCACAATCGTGCACCAGACTGTCCCCGAAGAGTCAATTACTTGGAAAATTATAGATGTGGAAAGGAATACCAGTCTAAGACTTTCACTAGAAGCCATTTATATTCAGAATAATCAGAGTTCCTTAATGAATAATTGTGTTGGCGAAGCATTACTTTCCTTTTTATGAGTAGTAACTTCTTTTGTTAATTTGTTACTGGATTTCTAGTTAATGTTGACTTGTTGACTTTGACCTTTTTCTGTATCGCCGCTTCAATTCCCTCAGTATTGATTTTTATTTAATTTCTTCACCGTGTGTCTGTGTTATTTGACTGCATTCACCATGCATTCGATATTTGTCCTTGTAGAAAAAAGCCGAAATATCGGACCTTGTAAAAATATACATAATTCCTGGAAAGCCAGTGTAGTCCGGCAGCCAGAACGAGTTCCTGCAGGGAACGAGGCCGAAAGTGAGACTTTCACAGAATGATGTATACCCTATACCTACTACGAATCGGCACGTCTGCCGAGTTCTAGAGAATTCCTCTTCTTGTCAGACAGGATCAAAGAAAAACACATGTAAATCCAATAGGACGCAGATTTCAGTTTTGGCTAAAATGAAATTTTGTATGTTTTCTTGATTAAACGAAAAGTACTAAGCCCAGAGTCATAATTTTTGGCATGGAATGTCTTCAGGTCATTTCCTTTCATTTTCATGCCCCCCTGTCTATATATCTAAACGCATTTAGAATTGACCGAGCCTCTTAATGTCGGCAAACACAAACATTTTCAGCAACTTAATCCACATTAAACCACATTCTACATACATTGCCGATTAGATGCATGATAAAAGCACATGCACATAATGGGAAATGACCTGAAGACATTACCATGCCAAAAATTATGACTCTGGGCTTAGTACTTTTCGTTTAATCAGAGAAAACATACAAAATTTCATTTTAGCCAAAAACTGCAATCTGCGTCCTATTGGATTTACATGTGTTTTTCTTTGATCTTGTCTGACAAGAGGGGAACTCACTAGAACTCGGCAGACGTGCCGATTCGTAGTAGGCATAGGGTGTACATCGTTTTGTGAAAGTCTCACTTTCGGCCTCGTTCCCTGCAGGAACTCGTTCTGGCTGCCAGACTAGTGGCAATTCTCGTATCTAATGACCAGGAATGGCCAAACTCTCTTTGATGTATTGTTAATTTCCTGTACTCAAACCTAGAAAAAGTGTGGCCCGATGCCATTCAATGGCCTTCCTGTCTATATATCGAAAGGCAAGCCATCCACGGTGGAAGTTTTGCCGTCAACGCTTGCAGAAAACTTTTGAAAAATCTCGATCAACTGGAAAAAATCATTCCCGGCGAATGCAAACCTTTCATCGATGCATTTCGATCAATTAATGAAGTTGTTCTAAGCTGTTTTGGGAAATCTTTGAATAGTGCTTGCAAGTCGAAAATCGAATGTTTTCGCGAAAAATTTCACCTACTCCGATTAAGAATCACTCCCAAGATCCGTGCGAAGCAGACTAGTTTGAGACCATGGTCGGAGCAGGCATTCGAATCCGTGAACTCGCATTTCTACAACAATTGGGAGAAATGCGAAGTTCCGATATCGCATGAGAAGTTTAGTGATTAAAAAAGTCGTCCATTAAAACTGAAGCAGGATTTCAACAACAGATTGCAACATTTGAAAATGTGTTGATTTTTTGTGCAACTATTTATAAACGGTAGGACACCCACTAAAAATTTTTACGCTAACCAATAGGTCAAAATACATGTACATTTGATTAAAAAGATTTTACTCAATACTAAGTATATCCTCTAAACTATACAATGCAATCAGTGCATATAATTGTGTTAACAGGGGAAACTGCTGCTACTGCAACTACGCTAAGAAATATAAATTAGCAAGTCGCAAATCAAGATGTACGAAAAATTGTTAGGCTTACTCAGCGACTTCATTCCGTCCAACCGAGGTTGTCAGATTTATCGCTTCAATTTATGCTAGTAGGCTATTTAGCGGTACACTAGGTGACATGCCACGCTCAATTATGCGCATGTGTAAACCACGCGTAATTACACATGACCCTAAACATTTGCGGCTATGCGTGACAGTGTTGCAACATCTGTCGGCAGTCCTGTTGCATTGACTTTGCGTCTCATGTGTCTGCATATATCAGATGCTGAACAATGTGATATGACCTCAATTTCATGCATAGGGAAGACAGAACACTCTTAGCGGTTCATCCGTGGTTCAGTTGGCAGCGCGGACAACCTTAGAGGACGCGTAAACTATAAACGCTTGCCCGCGCGTATTCATAAACATTCCCTATGTTTTAACAGCATCAGATCAGGTGATTTTTGACTCCTAGTGCAGCGCGTATGTACGCGTGTAGAAGAATACAATGTCTTTAACCACAGAAGTTTGGGGTGCTCCGTTATTACGCGCGGCATGTCACCTAGTGTATTTACCATCCCAACTCTCGTGCACCTGGTTCTGCTTACCGATGGATAAAGACAATCAGGTCCGCTGGTCATTATACTGTATCAACCCAGAACGTGACATTTAATTGACACCGAGTAAAATGAAGTTGTGAAATGAAGATTTGTTGAAAAAATGAGAATTTTAATCCATAAGAGAACTGATGAAACCTTTAGGAAACGTTTCATCAGTTCTCTCAAATTTCGTGTTTTTGGCATCTAATCCCCTCTTTAAGATGATTTCTCCATTCATCACTTTTAATAACATCTACGGGGATTCCAAAAGTGCAAAACAGGCACGGTACATCATTGACCGATGTGCCATATGGATGAAAGTAGATGGATATATACTAAATACTAATATGGATATGTATAATACTAATACAAAATATGGATAAAAGTTAGACCTAATAAAGTATTTTGAAAAATGACTAAATTAACATTGATTCGGCATACATTCTTGAATATTATATACGTGAATGCCATGACAGGATTGAAAGCGTTATATGCATTATATGCCTTCATCAACACGAGTTAAGATGATTCATGTGGAGAAATTTGTCATTGCTTCTATCATTCCATTCATCTAGTTAATTACTAGTCTTACAGAACTTGAAATTCACAGAAATTACAAAATACTGATTGCAAAAAGCGTATAACTTTTTTTAAATTGCAATAGTTAAACAGCAATCGCTTCGTCTAACTGCTTTTTTTGTTTTCGATGCTTGATTTTTTTGCAGACTGAATACTTAGGTCAATCTAGTCCCAAGATTGTTGCAACGAACAACATACAACCCTTCGTCCAATTTTGAGTGGAGCGGATTCTGATGGTGAAGTGGAATCGATTCAACCCTTCATAATCCGCCAGCCAAATTTTGCTCATTTCAGAAAGGTGCCTTGAATCCCACATCTCATTCATCTATTCCAAGGACTTTGACTCAGCATATTTGGACTCAATGCATTGAATTTCACTTAGATCCGTCAAAACAGAAAACTATGATCACTGTCTCGTGTCATGCCTACGATTGATGCTATATATTGCACAATATATTGATATCGCTAACTATTCGCAAATAATATGCGCAAACATGATTCAAATTTATCATGGGAATATAAGACATATTGAAAAGATTCTCTATATTTGACAATGCATCATCTTTCTTACTTTCCATAAGCTATCCAATTGAAAGGGATTCTATGCTTCAAAATGCCTATGTATTTGATTTCCCTTGTATGAAAACGACATTTGCTTTGAAAAAGATGCGAATGCAGTGAAAAAAGAAGTAATTCGCATCCTTCGAGATAATCCTCTATGACAGAGATAGTCTGATCTGTTTTGTTTTACTACACTGAATTTTCTGATGGGCCCTTAATTAGTGATATAAAAGTTAGTTTCGTTATTTCCGGATCATATGTTCAGAAAATTTTTCATCGATGGCCCTAACACTATTTAAGTATGTAGTCATAATCAAGTATTTTAGAAATTTTGATTTATAGGGAGAATTTTAGGATTACATGCACATTCATTTGAGTGAGAGAACTAGAGCAATTAGTTAAGATATGTAGACGTGACGTTGAATACCTATACAGTTACCGTATTTTAGCGGCCAGAAATAGTGAATCGTGAATATAATATACGCACATGTGTTATGATGTATTGCTACAAAGCTGTGTCTGAATAAAAGGATGACATTGTACAAGCAAGCGGGAGCAGTTTTCTGTGAAGACTGATTCAAAACGATGGCACTTGCTGGACCTTAGTAGATGGTCAAAAGGAGTTTTTAATACTTTGCAGAGATAGGAAAACCAGTCATGCGTCGCTTCGGATTACTATGAGCTCCTCCAAAACACTTCGATTGCCACGATTTCTTCAGATACGAAGAATTCAGATCATTGCACAGAAGTTTTCTCGTTAATGCTGGTCCGTCAGTTTCTGGCTGGTTACAAACAACAAGCAAAGTCAGAATAAAAAATTGATAAAGTACAAGCATAGCCTTAACTTACACCATAATATAGCCATAAATGCACAAGGTTATCAAACCAAACTTCACACACGACATAACCACAACCCAGGCAATAGCGCAATACCACCTATAGACCAGTACTTCAAAAACACGTGCTCAACAGAGCAAAACATTATAGTTCATCATTAAAACTATTTCACACAATCGCCACCAGCCAATCAATTTCAAGCCTAGCCATAGCGACCAAGATATTCACTCAATTAACGCAAACAACACCACAATCTAATGTTGATGATCCCAAAGGATGCGCAATTTATTCCCCATCCCCCTCCGTGCCCTGCAACGGACACAGCAGGCTCTCAAAGTTGACCTAATGTAACGGATTCTACGAAATTTCACCATCTCCTCTACTAATTTCAAGCATAGCCATAGCGACCAAGATATTTACTCAATTAACGCAAACAACACCACAAGCTAATGTTTATGATCCCAAAGGATGCGCAATTCAGTCCCCATCCTCCTCCGTGCCCTGCAACGGTCACAGCAGGCTCTCAAAGTTGACCTAATTTCACGCATTCTACGAAATTTCACCATCTCTACTAATTTCAAGCATAGCCATAGCGACCAAGATATTCACTCAATTAACGCAAACAACACCACATTCTAATGTTGATGATCCCAAAGGATGCGCAATTCAGTCCCCATCCTCCTCCGTGCCCTGGAACGGACACAGCAGGCTCTCAAAGTTGACCTAATGTAACGGATTCTACGAAATTTCACCATCTCCTCTACTAATTTCAAGCATAGCCATAGCGACCAAGATATTCACTCAATTAACGCATACAACACCACAATCTAATGTTGATGATCCCAAAGGATGCGCAATTCAGTCCCCATCCTCCTCCGTGCCCTGCAACGGATACAGCAGGCTCTCAAAGTTGACCTAATGTAACGGATTCTACGAATTTTCACCATCTCCTCTACTAATCTCCGCAACCAACATCCCAAACTAGCATGTGCTTCAGCTTTTGCTATTGTTGTTGTCTCAACCGCCACAGTTGTTGTCAATTCAAAATTACTACAGCTCTGTGATCATTGCGTCATTCTCATGTCTAATGGAAAGATTTGCACGTCATAGCGTGGTCATGGCATTCATTTGACAAACAGAGAATTGTAATCCTTGAAAACTGGCAGTTGTTGGCAAAACCAGCATACTTGTTGTCAATGAATAATTCGCTATAGAAAATTCGTTTCTATGATCGAGAATGTCTGATACAGTGAACCTACACTATAAAAAAAGTAGAACAATGCGTCTGAAGAACAGGGCTGGGAGTGAGCCGAGGAAAATGGCAGCAAGGTTGAAATCTTCGCTTCTTAAAGTGTTTTCCTGCTTAGTTACTTAAACTGACGCTCTAAATGCGCTCTCCTATTTAGTTGGTCATCTTATTTTTTCTATAGTATGCATAACAATGGATTTTTTATAATGCTGGAACGTTAAGTTAATTATTACATGACGGATAACGGATTTACTTATCGTGATCATCCTTTCTTGGGTGAACTTAATGACATTTTCACAGATAATTTCCATTGCTAAAAATGCGATTTTATGTTTTCATGTAAGAAACATGAATGACTTTCATGAACAGCTTGTGTACATGACTTAAAAGGCTTATAGGGCGATAATTGCTGCAGTCTAGTCTGCTGTTCTTTTTGTAAATGACGACTATGAGAGCCTCTTTGAAGCTTTAAGGCACTTTGCCTGTTGAGAGGATAGCATTGAATAACTGTAACAGGGCAGTGACCATTGGTTCACCGCCAGCTGATAGGAATTCAGAATTGATATTGCCAATGCAGGACTTTTCCCGTTCCTCATATTGCTAATGGCTGAGGTTATTCCGCATCTTAGGATGGGTTTGATGTCATTGCACGGCGAATCTTGAACAGGTGTTGGGTTTCACTCTTGGGTTTTGGGTAGTCTTGGGGGGGGGTTACCCATGAATCTTGGGGTGCGGACCCAAGAGCTTGGGTACCCCCAAGAGTAAAGAAATTGATCATGAATGATCATTTGTAGTTTTCTTGGAAAAATTCTGCCTAAGTATATGACCACATCATGTCATAGCAAGTCATCTACATGTAAGCTTACATGTATGTACATGTAAATATGCAACCTACTTCAACCACACTATTGGTCTTTCTATGATAAAACTGTGCTATCATCAACTTTGATATAGACCTACCGTAAATGTCTATCTGATAGTTTGTTTAATTAGCTTTTTAAACTCTGCTTTGATTACCTATGACTTCCTTGTGAATTTAATCCATTAAGCTAGATGCAATGCATATTGTGTTAGACAGAATTTTGTATAAATCATTTTGCGTGAAATAAAACAAATAATACATGAAAAAATGCAATGCATTAAACCAATACCTGTATAACGCTTATGCTGTTAAATTGGTAGTCTACAACAATTCGCACATAACTTGCTTCATGTAGCCTCTTGCCTTGAAAGTTAAAAACTTCGGCTTATGTCGTTTATTCTACTATTAGACTACATGTATTAGAAATAGAAAGACATCAGTATCATTTGATGCAGTGACATTCTTTGATTATTGCTTCTTACGATTAGTAAAAATGTCGTTATATCTACATTTGTGCTATTTTCATCTTATACGAGGCATATGTTATGTGTGTTTCGTTTCTCGATTAGACATGTAGTAAGGAATGTAGCTTAGTCATGCATGTTGTTCTAATTAGGAAATTATTAGACTGTAGACGTAAACAGGGTTGATGATATTAAGCCCAGAGATAATCTATGCCGATACTTAAAACTTTTAACTGAATTTTAATGTGGCCTCAATTCCGCAATAACAAATTCATGTAATAAATACTAATTAATATGAACATTAGATACATATTAATTGGGTAGTAATATGTACAATATGGTATGATTCAAAATATTTTCATGCAATTTTAGATCTCAATCAAAATTCGAAACATGTTCTGGAAATTGTTGTTCCACTTCATTAGAGAGATAGCTACTCTTGGGTCAAATCTTGGGGGTACCCAAGATTAATCTTGGTCTTGGGGGTACCCCAAGATTTAATCTTGGGCTGGGGGGTACCCCAATATGTTGATTTAAAGAAGATATTCAAAGACTGTCAACAGCTGCTGGTTGAGACAACAGCTGTGGCAAGAGGTATAGTATTGCCAATGGTACAGTGTTTGTACAGACATATGTGATTTCAAAATTCAAACTCCTTCAACTTCAAATTTATTTCCGAGGATATCATGCAACTTGTATTGGTGATAAAAATCAACCACTGTTCCCAAAATGACGGCCATGCTAGGTGCTTCGAAATAATAGAAACATTGTTTTTCATATTCAGCAGTTCCTAAGGATTCTAAAAATGCATAGTTCTCAAGATTTATCTCTGAAATTTTTAAACTAAAGCATTTATTAATGCATGATGAACGTAGGGGAATATGTCCTTCGCCCTCTCCTGACCGTTATACTGATTTCTTCGAGGTATGACTGAAACACATAGTCGTTCATGATCATAGTCAACCTATGTGAAGTTAGTTTTGATGTATCTACTTTTCGTCATCAAGGGGTATGTCGTCACAGATAGGACTCATAGATTGACATTGTTTGTGCTTGGTGCATTTCATGGTCTCATTCGAGAATTAGAAAAATGAATGGCAATTGTGAATGATATTGTTGCAGCACATAGCTGTGTTCTTTGTCAACATTTGGGTGAGTTTCTGCAATGTTAAATGTGACAGGCATTGCATTTAATCGAGCTGAATCGAATCTACGATTAAACGGACCCCGAATATTTCAAATTTTTTTTTAGTTTACAATTTTGTGCTTTCGATCGAAGAACTTCAGCTAGCTTTTTATTTTCTCAAGCGATAGCAATTAGCGCTGGAAAATCTCGATTCCGATAGCTTTTCGCAAGTTTGGTTAGATGAACTCAACCGGATCATGTCCACAGACAGCATTTACGTGTTTATGACGCTCAACTGCTCAGATTATAAAGATTTCGTAATGGTAACACACTCCATCTTACTCAACATTTCATATGCACTAAACCAATTGTGCATTGACATCATTGCCTTTAAGTCATGAAAATGCGCAAAATGATTTAGATCAATTATTCGAGTTGATTATCCATTAGCTGAATCGGTTGTCATTATGAGAAGAAACATCGTTAATATTGTTTTGATCATTCATAAGTCAAAAGTTTATCGTCAAAAATATATGACAAACATAAATGGTAAATCCCAATGATGGGTATGATACAAGTAAAAAGACAGACTCTTGTTAATGTGATGACGATTGTTTCACTAATGAACACCTGAACATTTTCGAATACATGACTAAGAATGACCATCAGCAGAAAATTGAGGATAATTCATGTAATAAGCAAATTGAAAATGTCCTCGAATTTTGTATTTGTCGCGGAAAATGTCCTGCAATTGTCAGGAATTTTCCGACTAAAAGGCCCCGGATTCCCTGATCTAGGAAGTTATCGCTAGGCTTGAAATTAGTAGAGGAGATGGTGAAATTTCGTAGAATGCGTGAAATTAGGTCAACTTTGAGAGCCTGCTGTGACCGTTGCAGGGCACGGAGGAGGATGGGGACTGAATTGCGCATCCTTTGGGATCATAAACATTAGCTTGTGGTGTTGTTTGCGTTAATTGAGTAAATATCTTGGTCGCTATGGCTATGCTTGAAATTAGTAGAGGAGATGGTGAAATTTCGTAGAATCCGTTACATTAGGTCAACTTTGAGAGCCTGCTGTGTCCGTTGCAGGGCACGGAGGGGGATGGGGACTAAATTGCGCATCCTTTGGGATCATCAACATTAGATTGTGGTGTTGTTTGCGTTAATTGAGTGAATATCTTGGGCGCCATGGCTATGCTTGAAATTGATTGGCTGGTGGCGATTGTGTGAAATAGTTTTAATGATGAACTATAATGTATTCCTCTGCTGAGCGCGTGTTTGGTGCAGTACTGGTCTATGGATGGTGCTGCGCTATTGCCTGAGTTGTGGTTATGTCGTGTGTGAAGTTTGGTTTGATAACCTTGTGTATTTCCGAAGTTATGGCTATGCTTGTACTTTATCAATTTTTCATTCTGACTTTGCTTGTTGTTTGTAACAAGCCCAGTTTCTTTGTTTAGAAGTTGGCAGGCGTGAGAAATTCAGTTCACTCCATCTCTTCGTAGGATTTATCAAGGAATGGTACTGTGACAGCGAAGTTTGACCGAACGAAGATCTCGATGTGTATGACACGCACGCCACTGTCTACTGTCTGAGCTTCAATGATTATTCAGTGTCGACTTATTGTTTGACCGTAGGTCGTGTGTGGTGTGTACCACTTCATTTTCGCATGCGACATGACTCTGCCCTTCTAGGAAACAACGACTAGGAAACGAACAGCCTAAATCTGTGGCTAGTACAGAAAATGAATGATTTCACATAAAACATAGGCGTACATGCATTGCAACGGAAAGATCATTCTTCTTGAATTGAACCCTGAATATTGATCAATTGTATTCACTGTTCAACATGATTGTTTATGCAGAAGATTGTTTGCTTGGCATGTCATGTCAGTTATAGCATTTGTCCAATAGGCCTATTCGATGACGCCGTAGATGGAATTAAACAATAAAACCTTGCCGCTAAGCCGGCTGGGAGCATCGTGCAGTGTTATGCGTGTTTGCCTGATACATATTTTAAAGTTTGTGAGAGAGCGGATGGACTGATTTTTATAAAACATATAGGCCTACATTCCTGCAACTGAAAACATCAGCTTTCATTTAAGTCCATGTACGAAACCATAGCCTAAGCAGGCTACAACCTGAATGAAAATGCTCTATTTTTTTAAAATTCATAAATCTCATCATCTAAAATCTTATTGATAAAAAGTCTGATTCATAAATGGTGCCACTTAAGCGTATGTGGTATTCAGAAAGTCAAATAGTCACATAATAGGCATACAGGATTCTACGTCTTTTAAATCTCACTGCAGTCATTTCAGCCATGCTCATTGAATATTTTATACCCGGAAGGTACGGAAGGTACAAGAACCACGAAACTTATCTTGCTAATGCCCCTGTAAAACCCCAGTAGTATTTTGGTGCAAGTCAAGTTGCTGTCATCGTTGTTTAGGCATACGTATTGTTGCATAAGAAAGAGATGGGAAGTGACGAACAAATCTGAAGTGTGCCACAGAACAGATTTTGATGAATCCTGCATACAGTATTCTTAGAATTATTTGCTTGGAGAATTTTCACCCCTAGCACAGCTCCGAACCAAGAGCGAAGGGGGTTACTGAATGAAAAAGTGATGAATTGTATTATTTTAAATAAAAGTAAAACAACACATATTCCAGTCTGATTTAGTTTTTCCCATCAGAAACCTGTTCGCACGCTTTTTGAAGATATCAAGATTGGTTTGGTCAGAGAAACTGGTCTGGGAAGATGATTTCAAAGCTGCGCCGTGGGAGCAAAATAGCTTTTCGAGTACTTACAGTACGTGCGCGTTCTAAGCTCACATGATGGCATGTGAGTGCAATAGCTCTGCGTGTTCTTGTGGAGAAGATTTTAGGTTTCGGTTAGCAGCAGCTTCCCTTTAATTTGCAAATGAAAATTCGAGATAAATTATAAGACAGACAATTTCATTATTTTATCTCAATTGGAGACGTTGAAATAATAAAAATTGCAGCTGGAATGAAATGCTTCATATTGTCAAGAACCTTATCGAAAGCCAGATTCGATGGTAAAAATCCAAGCTTATGAAGCCTTTGCATTCACATGGCATGAAGTTTATACCAGTTTATAGACCTCACGTCTCAATGAATTCTACACAAATCTACACCTTCTTAGTTGTTCAGAATCCTCGTTGTCGAAGTGAACATTTTAAGAGATCCTTCTATCATGGAACAGCAAGGTTGAAGAATAAGCTTCCTTTGTAGGTGTTCCCAACATATGTTACTGTTGAGGCACTCAAAACGGTCAGAAATGAATTTCCAGTAAGCTCTATGCAGAGTTGATAATTAGAAGCGGTTTTGTCCAATGTATTTCAGTTTTGCTGTCTTGGTATTTATTACTGTCTTTATTGGTATTTCCATTTTATCCCTACGAGTTATGCAGTTATTGGCTCTTACTAAGTCATTACACGTTTGACATCCAGGTATCTGTCCATTCACTTTTCTACCATTTTTCAATAATTCTTTTATAAGCCTGCTTAATCATTCAATCATGAGTCATAAGCCCAATATGCTGTGCATTTATATGATTGGCTACCTTGGCGAAGAGTCGACATCATCGCAGTCAGGATGAACCCATATCTGCTCCGTCCGCCGCTGGATCGTCCACTTCAGGGTCGCTCCTCTGATGGTCTCCATCAACAGCTGATTCTGTCGCCGTCGTGCTGGTCCAGATAGATCTTTCTTACTTTCGGCACCTCGTTGAATGCCCTTCGCCACCAGTCTTAGCAGGGTGTAGTAGTCCTCACTTGAATTCTTCTGGCGCAAGTCATCATACACGAGAGACATGACAGTAGCTGGATCAGGTGTCAGACTGCCATGAATCGAAGCTGTACCCACAAGCTTATCTGCCTTTTCATTGCCAAATACACCACAATGGCCATGACAAAATATCCATGTCATCCTTCTGAGTCGGCTCTTTTCGAGGGAATTTTCCAGTCATTGTAAATAAGACCACCTTCTGCCTTTTTTCTTCCCGACCTTTTGATGTAGCGGATGGTCCACATCACTGGTTAGTCGCAGATATGCTTTCACCTGTGCCGCCTTGTGTCTAGCGGCCATCGCGGGAAAGTCCAGCAAGTACCTCATAGTTTGAGCGGCGGTGTCTTTCGTGCACCCAAGGGTAACACGCATGGCATCATTCTGAATGCGTTCGAGTCTACTGTGCTGAGTTTCAGACAAGGTGAGCAATCCTAGCCCATACTCCACCACTGAGAGAACCAGAGACTTGAAGAGCAGAACAAGAAGCTTCTGAGGCATTGAAGCCGAGGCCATGGCTTTCATCGCATTTAGGCCCTTCCTTGCCTTTACAATGGTGTTGGTAACATGATCCTTTGCAGATATCGTTCTATCGAATATGTTACCGAGGTACTTTAAAGACTGTGTCCAAGTAATCACCGAGCCGTTGATGTGGATATTGGGAAGATCTGCAGGATTACTTGTTCACAACTCTTTATCATACCCACTTTTCGTTTTTCGATTTCCTTTTTTTGCCGCCTTGATCTTCCGTTGACAGGACATTTCTGGTGCAGCCTATATGCTCGTCCCCCTCTCTGAAGCTTCAAACATCAAAAGAGAATTTTTTGACAATTTCATGGGGCAAATCTCATTTGTGCTGCATCTACTGCAGCACAAAAGTGCTGTTTTTATTTAGACACTGAAAAATCTTCAATCACTAGGAACTTCATGAATAGATCTTGGTGTCAACCAAATTTCATTTTAGATATCAATCGTTTTTTGTTGAATTCTTCGCCAAAGAAAGCATGCAGTTTATATTATGAAGCCTTCTGACCACAATTGACAACTTATAAAATTCTATTGAATATGTCAAATTAATAAATGGTCCATGAGGGTTAATATGTTGCAAAGTATATAGTCCACAAACTGTCAAAGCCTGGTGAGTTTCCGGCTAAAATTTGAACAGAAGGATAAGTAATAGGTGTTGCTTGGAGTGCTTCTGTTATTTAAATTCTATTTGCTGTGGCTTTCCCTCTGACAGTTTATTAAAACTGAGTTTGAGAACCATTTTGAAGAGGAACCGTTTATTCTCCCCGGGATAAGCGTTTGAGGTAGAGCTGGAAAACTGGCGATTTACAACTTGGGCTCTGTAGCTCGACAATAGTGATGGCTTACCTTACCCCCGTTTAACGTCTCTTTTCCCCAGGTGTGGGGGTGAGACGGCCGTCTTATGTCGATTCGGGTGAATTCTTCTTCTCCACTCTTCTCTATCTTGGGCGACAGCTGTTGATTTTTTCCTTTGTCTGTATTTTCAGATCGCTAACAAAGTTATCAATAGGTGCCGGAGCAGTTTACGTAACTGCTAAGGAAGGTGTATGGTCCTCATCCGATAAATCTGCAGAGGCAGTCAATAAATTGAAAACCAAGGTCATCCCTGTTGCTTCAGAGATGGTTGAGAACGTAAGTAAAGCTGTTGAATAGTTAATTGCTGATTTTGGTTTTGAAATCGACATTAGTCTTTTTCAAAACTCATTTAAAATCTCAGGCTTCTTAGGTCATTAAATAGCATTTTTGTATTTTTTGTGTCCTTTCATTGTATGAATATGATCTGCGGTTTACGTTGATGTAGATAATTTTCAGTTTCAAATTATGGATAACTGTGTTATAAAAAATGCTTAAACTTGCTAAGGGTTTTCATTCACAATCAGTGAACACTTCGAGCAAGAACCTAATAATTTCAAAAATTATTTTTATTATTTAAAAAAAATTGTTTTATTTTATCACACTATCGGGCCTTACAGACATCCAATTAATTCTGTTTTAAGAATTCCTCCCTTTTCCTCCTGCTTTCAGGATTCTTCGTATCTCTCCGAATACAAATTTATTACTCTTTGATGCAGAATTGTTTTAGCAAAATAATCCAGTTTCGGTCGAAATTCTTCAATATATTTTACTCTGGCAGATTGAGATACCTATAATGGTCGACGTTCCATTATACCCACTCCTTATCAATTAGAACTTCTTCTTTTGTCGGTAGAGTGGGAGACATGTTCTTATCGAAGATCAAAATGTCGATGCTTTCTTTTATCCACTCCTATATTTGCGAATTTCTCAAACTCTCTATTCTGGCAGTGACAATTTCAGAGGAATTATGCCGAACATTTAGTTTATTGATTCATCAAATAGCGGTGACAGTCTTACGATTATTCAGAGAATGAAACATTATGCGCAACTACTTGCGAAAAAACCTATTCATCTAAAGAATGTCTTCTGAGACGATGCTATGAGATGATTCGAGCCACGAAGCGATTTTGAATTTCCGCAGTCAACTTTTGATTACATTTACAGACATATTATAACTACATATATATATATATATATATATATATATATATATATATATATATATATATCTCTGCTTGTAAGAGATGTTTTGTTTGGTGGTCATGCATACTCCCACCCAAGGCACGAAACCATGTTATCAATATATAGCAAGTGAAACAGCAGAAGCAAGAAGCATTTTAGCAAGAATATAGCAAGAAGTACTTTTGCACAAATTCATTTAAAGAGTTGTTAGAATATTTTAGCTAAGATGCTCACGCGATGCGACATGTTAATGAGATTTGATTGTTAGTTTCCTTTTGTCTCATTTAAAAACTCAGTTTCATTGAGTAACCCTACCTTCATTCATGACTCATTGATGTTCTGGTTATGAAAATTTTGTAAGTCATAAACGTATATTTTTCGTAAGAGAGTACACTGCAAGAGCGCTACATCATTATGATTGCCTTTTTCGGTCATGCTGAAAAACAGTTATTTACATTGTAGTCCACAGATAAAAAGGCTACAAGAATGTCTGCAGGGTACAGTATGAACCATTCATAAATTTTGAAGTTAGTTCAGCGCTATTTGTCAGTTGAAGATTTAGGATATTCAGACAGTTTAATCAACCTATTCAAACACGTGCGCACTTTAAAGGAAGAAAAAAGCAAATTTTAAAACGTTGGCACAACAATGCTGTTGCGTTGACATCGTAAAGCCACTCATCAACCAAGCCATTGAATGCAAAAGCATGTATTATTAAACGCATACATATATCTTCAGGTAAAGGGAAAAGTGCCATTAAGAAAAATATATGCAAATCAATAGCGAGATCCTTCACCTTGTCTGGCTCAGGTGTACCCATGTCTACATACACTTCCCTTTTGTGGCAGTGTTTATTTATCAAACAATGAATTTAATCAACAGACATAAACTCATAGAGTAAGTATATGTAGGTAGAGTAACAACTCGACATTAATTAAATCGCCATTGTGACAGTTTCGATTTCAGTAAATGAATTCATTTTGATATTTTTTAGCATGTAAACTGTCTCTTTTTAACTGCTTCGGAGAAATTGCAAATGAATTGATCATCATGGTGTTGCAACACAAGGAAGAATAATTATAGAGCTAGTTTGGAGAGACGGTATTTTCTAATTAACTTTGATGAAAGTGACTTTTGCTTACAACTCACCATTTTTAGCGAGAGTATTTCGATTTTTTGTCATGTTTTAAATGTCCGATGAAGAAAAAGCAAAATGCTTAAAGTTTCATTATCAACTTTGATACGTATAATTCCAATCTTCAAAACTGAGGAAGAAAAGATAATAAACGAGTAAGTAGGTAAGTAAGTACATGGGTCCATAATAGTATTCAAAGTTTGATGTAATAACGGCATAATATCAAAAAATGATACATATAGAACTGATTAACCCACATAAATGTGTCGAATTCTAGGCACAGAGGAAGTTGTTCTAACACTTTCTAACTCAATAATAATTCTACACAATGACTTTTATTGATCCGATACTGCATTCGGTTGATCAATAATTTAGACAAGTGGCAAGCTTAACAGATTCGTACAGCCGTTATGAAAAAGCCAGAAACTAAATTTGCTAAGCCAGCAAACTTGAAAAACCAGAAACTTGAAGCAAGGAAAAAAGAGCTGGAAAAGGTTTCACCAGGAACTGCAAAAAGCGCTGTCACTCTTTTGTATTCTTATTTCAAAACCAAAGGATTTCGTATGTAAAAGTATCTATAATTCCTTTCGTTTATGTGAATCACCGTAAAATGTTAATTAGCTTTTTTCAAATTCTATTTTTTTAAGATTATAATGTGTTTTTGAGTTATTTGAATGCAGTAGTGTAGCTCAGATGCATTTCCTATTTTAATTTCGCAGTTAATACCTTCAAGTGTTTCTTCTGGACATCGACGAAAACCGGGAGATAATCGCATAACCATGCGTAAAGCTATCTAACGGATATTTGTAAATATATGACCCCAGTAGCAATCACATGCACATACAGAAAGTGCGCTGATTGAATTAATTCAATTATCCAAATATTCCCATTGCTTTTGCAGATAACTTCATCTGATTGAGTGACAGTATGTGATGTGTTGATTTGACGCATGCCTTGTGATCACTTGAGCAATTATTATTGCATAATAATTCAAAAAGAACAATCTGTCATAAACCGTTTAATCGCTATTTTGCACAACGTGTTGCACGCCGTGCTGCATCTTCAGACAATAATAGAAGCTCAAATGGCAAATATCGATGCGTGGTACATGTGTTTAGTGTGCATATTGCACTGGGCTGGAACAGAATGTATAATTATTCATTTGGCCAGTTGACTCTGGCTCCAGGGGAAGATCTGGCGACTCCTGGGAATAGATCTAGTTGCCTTGGAGAACAATTCCATTGACAGCTGGCAAAGACCGCTTAACGGGATTCTTTTTGAGAGAATGTAAGTCCGAGAGCGGTTGCTTGATAGGTGACATGGGTGATTACATACGTGGTGACAGAGACAATGCAAATTTGAGACTGAAAGATTCAATGATAATACAGAAGCGCCGGTCTACCATCAACTGAAAAGAAAAGCTGAACACTATCAGTTCTTTCTTTTTCTGTGATCAGTTTATATTTTTGACCTCGCAACATCTTTCAGGCGGTTCACATTGTGGCCGCCAGCGGTTTTTATAGCTTATTTTTCATTTTTTTCCTTATCATTGAAGCTGGTTATATCTCTTACTGGTCACTATTCTTAGTGGTTTGCTAGAGAATACGTGGCTGACTGACATGATCTTGAAATTGAGGTATTATGGTTGCCGGCGGCTGCGGTGGGAACCGCCTTTGCAGTGCTATGATCCTTACACGTATTGCCAAATTTGCCCTAGATTTTTTAGAATTTTTAAAAATCATACGACTTAAGATTTTGTAAGCCTTTGTTCCCGTGAAGCTGGCTGTGACAGCCTATGTATTGGGTGAATACTAAGAAATAAAAAAAGAATATGATACAATGTTTTCTGCATAATTCGCCACATTTCTGATTCCCGGAATAAGCTTCTTATGTTGCACATTGTAAAACGTGCGGATAATTCGTAATTCGTCAATTTTTCCATCCCCAATTCGCAAATCTTCATTTCATTCTCTACGCTTAATTCGTCAAGAAACCTGAACATCGCAGACATTCCCATTTTAGCGCTATTACAAAATTTTCGTTAGCGGAAGTTTTTAAGAGTTTTGGTATAGACAAAGCATTCAACATTTGTATCAAAACATTTGCTTGGAACACTCAAAGATCCTTTGTTAATCCAATGATTGCATTAACATTGTGGTATAAAAGCATTAATAATTGCAACAATTTACTGATGGAATTTACTGAAATGAAATTTCAGATATTGCATTTGATAATTTAATTCAATAGGGCCTGATTCATGGAAGATTTTGTGTGTAGCTCATGAAGATATAGACAAGGCTCGGGTCTGGCCAGACCCATCTTGATCATTTACCTAGTATTTACAGAAAGGGTCGTTTAACCGTCAGTAGACATTAAGTGTAGAAATAATTTGTTTGATTTAGCGGGAAAGAATCAGTTGCGATTACATGATACACAAATACACGAGTTTTGAAGATACTGATTATGGAAATTTATTTATGCTGATAATTCACCATTTTGTATGTCCCGAAGGGTGACGAATTATCCGGCAAACACAGTTAATGACATATATTGCAGCTTTGGCTCTCATTTCATCATTATAGCATGTACAAAGTTAAGACGAATTTCGCAGTGCTGGAACAGAATGTGATAACCATGCACTTGCTGAACGGCTTGCGACACTCGCAAAAAATCGATTAAGCGGTTTATGACAACTTGGTCTTTTTTGAATTAGTATGCAACACATGGCGTCTGCTTCAACACGCCATATTTGCATTAAATCATCATTGCATGTGCTGCGATTGGGCATTTTGGATTACCAGTATTTTCTTTTCCTCTTCAGGTACCTTCTGCGGAATCCATTGGGGAAACAGTTGCGGATGGTTGGAACAGCGGAGTTCAGACTGGCTTTTATCATCTTTCCCATGTCCCGGACTATGCTAAGGATGGGAGTTCCCGCCTTGTGAACATGCTCAGAGATGCGAAATAATGTACTTTTCATATAAATGTTTCGTTCTATATTTTGTGTAAATATGGATGATGGAGGGTTTGTTTAATCGATTTGTATGAATAGCCGCTTCATTGTATTCGACATTGTAAAGCCGCTTCACTAGGTGACATGCCACGCTCAATTTTATTTGTGTTTATTTAACTAATATGCGCATATCCAACTATTATAGACTTATTAATAATTAAAGCTTTTGTTCATTGCAAGTATAAGGTACTCGGATCAATATCACACTAGGTGACATGCCACGCTCAATTACGCGTAATTACTAGGGCGGTTTTTTATTGACCTAAAAAATTACGAATTTTGACTTTATTTTCAAGTAAATTGTTGCCTAAAATTTTGACCTAAATGTAAAATTTTGCCCAATCTTTTTACCTAGTTCAGTTTTGTTTAACCAAAGAAAACATCATTTCAGACTCACAAGAAAACATTACTCGCTTTAATTAAAGGAACACATTTTATTATTGAGCCCACAAATACAAAGTTCTTCACGAAAAGAAGGAATGCCTCTTAGACAACGAGCTAATTGCGCGTTGTAATTCATTATTGCATAGTATTTAATGTTTTGGGAAGAAAAGTTTGTTAAAGCGCAGGAGAAAACTGGGAAAAGCGTCGCTCGATCGCAGCTGTGATTGATTGTGCACACAACAGAAGATTGTATTCAGTTGGTGAAATATTGTCACGTGCCAAGTTAACATAATCTCCATGATATCATTCTTAGATAAACGCAAGTATATATATGATTTGATTTCACTGGGATCAATTCCGAAATCCAGACTGTTTGCGTCCTATGTTACCTGACGAATGTTGTAGTTGGTTCCTATGCATCGCTCCATTAGATGATGCAGAGGTCTATACGTTGCCATATCCACGAGTTGGTCAACAATTACTGTGCTGGAAACTGCAGATTTTGCACGACTTTAATCCATCATCCTCGAAACCCAACACAATTTGCTTGACGTCGGAAAAGTGGTCCGCATACCAAAAAGCCGCGTTTAGCCATGTTCCCCACCTGGTTACGACCGGCTTTGGTGGACTTCCAATCGATGCAAAAAGAAGACGGCGATCACCATTTTTAACAGTGGCAGCCTTGATTGAGGAAATCAAACTGTCGACAGCCTCACTTCGACTTCACAAGAAATGCACAGTTGTGCAACAGGTGCGCCAAACACGTTACATGAAATAATGATGGATACATAGACTTCAAAGTTTTGCCCGCAAGAGTCATATAACGAGCTGCATCAGATAGCAGTAAAAGGAAATTATTGCGATGACCATTTAAATCTTAAACAACATCATCAATAGCATGGCACACTGGTTGATGATTGATGTTTCCTTCTAGCTGTCTGCAGTCATATAACTTCAGGCTTTTCTAGAATTCCGACAAGATTAATGTTCATAAACTTCCAACCAGAAATCTCCGTTTCGTCCACCATTATAAACATTTTTTCTCCATTCACATATCGAAGCAATTTCTGTTGTTCTAACTGAGAGTTTTTGGTACATGTTGCCGACATGATGACTCAGATGGGCAATGATGACCCATAAAATCAAATAAATCTCGTATCGCTTGATGCTCCAATTTATGTAAAGGAATGTCAGCGGCTAAAAACGCTATTGTTACATGCTTAGCCAGATCAGGTTTTTTCAAGTAAATTTTTGCCTAAAATTTTGACTTAAATGTAAAATTTTTACCCAATCTTTTTACCTAATTTAGTTTTGTTTAACCAAAGAAAACATCATTTCAGACTCACAAGAAAACGTTACTTGTTTTAATTAAAAAAACACATTTTATTATTAAGCCCACAAATACAAAGTTCTTCACGAAAAGAAGGAATTCCTCTTTAACAAAAATCGCTAAAAATGCCTAAAAACGCTGTTGTTACATGCTTAGCCAGATCAGGTTTGAAGTTCAAGAAGGTCTGCCTTTCATGCTTTGATGAGGTGGGTACTGATGATGAAGAGGTAATTCTTTGTAACTTCGTCGCATGTTTGGCACTTTTACGATATGACTGTCAATCATAAACTGTTTCGCGTATTTCACCGGGCATTCACAAAGCGCACAGAAAAGTTCATTCCTTGGTGTTACTTTAAATTCTTGAGGATATTGGCAAGTAATTCTTTTCCACTTGGATGCATACTTTCAACTGTTTGGGCATTTCGAACAATCGAAGATAGTCAGTGTCAGTTAACAAAAAAGATGTAGTTATGTGCGGTGAAATCCTTGCGAGAATATTTGGTGTCCCAATAGCTTAGCTTTTTGTTTTGATTGAAAAGAGTTCGGGATACCCAGATCTAAAAATGGCGCTTAGGAAGGTCAGGTGTCTAAAAGTAGCGCCTGGGAAGACCAGATTCCTGAAAAATTTACTGTCTTATTTAAACTTTTTGACCTTATTTGACTACAATTGACATTATTTTTACTCCATTGACTATATTGACTTCATTTGTTTATTTTGACCGTATTTTTATTTTATTGACTTTTTGACTTTATTGACCGCCAATTACACATGACACTAGGTGACATGCCACGCGTGATTCACGCGTAACTACGGAACTCCCCAAACATCCGTGGTTAAGGATCGACATTCTATTCTTCTACCCGCGTACATACGCACTGCAGTAAGAGTCAGAAATCACTTGATCTGATGCTGTTAAAACATGGGAAATGTTTATGAATACACGCGGACGAGCGTTTATAGTTTGTGCGTCGTCTACGGTTGTCTGCGCTGCCGATTGAACCACGGATGAACCGCTTAGCATGTTCTGTCTTCCCTGAGCATGAAATTGAGGTCCTATCACATTGTTTAGCCTCTGATACATGCAGACACATGAGACGCAAAGTCTACAGTATGTAACAGGACTGCCAACTATACTAACTTATATAACTTATATTGCAGCAATATCCCGCATAGCCACGGATGTTTGGGGTCATGTGTAATTACGCGTGGTTCACGCGTGAATTACGCGTGATTGAGCGTGGCATGTCACCTAGTGGACCATTAAACATCCGTGGCTATACGTGACATTGCTGCAACATCTGTCGGCAGTCCTGTTATAAAAACTTTGCGTCTCATGTGTCTGCATGTATCAGAGGCTAAACAATGTGATAAGACCTCAATTTCATGCTCAGCAAGCTATGGTTCATCTGTGGTTCAAGCGGCAACGCGGACAACCGTAGACGACGCATAAACTGTATACACTCGCCCACGCGTATTCATAAACATTTCCTATGTTTTAATAGCATCAGATCAAGTGATTTCTGCAAAGTGCAGCGCGTAGAGGAGTAGAATGTCCTTCACCACGGATGTTTGGGGTGCTCCGTTTACGCGTGGCATGTCACCTAGTGTTACAACTTTTGTCGATTAGGAAATCTGTATTAGAGCAACTGCAACACTGATTGATCGAGGGCTTTCGATATTATCTATTTAATAACTTTGCGGAATGAACAACACTTAGGGTTTTATTATTTTCTTATTTCAGACGAATCTTCGTGCCTCATCACGTGATGCTTCCTGAGTTAATCGAAGGAAATCGATTAGAAATGCCTCGACGGCTGCAAAGGGTCCATTCACTGATTATGAAATCTAGATAGTCACATGACTAAATGGATTGTGTGGGCTGTAGGATTAGGCCATACCGCTGAATTTCTAAGATCACACAAAGACTTATTGAGAAATGAAAATACGAGGAAAACTCTATTTGATCAGCATAATAATTCAAGTAAAAAATAAACAACCTCAGTAAACCCTTCAACGCGCCTACTATCGTTGAAACTGCCTTTCTCATATCGAGGCAAAGAAATGTTGAATACGAGAACACGAGAAGCTATGAGTGACGTGACGGTGGCATGAAATAATTAAGTCGCAAAAGGTGAATTGTGAAGAGATCATGCTGAGATATTCATAGACATCTCTAATATTACAATTGTGGCCTACAGCATCGTGTTTTACGCGTGTCCAAAGCTAGAACCAAGAAACTTGCATAGGGCTGTATAATCAAAGAGCAACAGCCCCAAAAACGTGCTTTGAGGAAATCCTATTCAATTTAAAATTGGATTTTCTGATTGGTCGACTATAAGCTATCAAGTCGACCACTAATATTTTGCTTGTTTTGAAGATATTGAGATGTCGATTAAATGGACATCTGGCAGTCGTTTGAGCTCTGATCATGCATGATAAAAGTGAAACGGCGGAGGTGAGCAGAAAGAGGCAGTTGCAGGCTTAATTGCTAGTCTTTTCTTTATTTGTTAATTGATTTTTTCTAGAAAAGGGATTTAAATAGAATGGCTGCATGGTTTAATTAAGGCTGGCCTAGAGAATAACTTTGAAAACTGTATAAGAATATATAATATAATTGTTAAATCGGTCTGCATTATATAAATATATATAATCAAATAGCAAATATATTTCCCCTTCTATAACAGTAGGACTACCGACTTCAATATGAACATTATTGTCTTTATTTACAATAGGCAACGGGTCCGACTAAACATGTGAATACGTAGACCTACGCTATTTTACTTTATCACGAGCCGCTATGTTAACTGTGCTCACGGTTGAATGCTGTTGACTTTGCACGTCGTTCACTCCGGTGATCACTTTGAGATGAGTCAGCGATCGTATATCGGGCCACTAGATGAAAAATTAGGCATTGACTTTTCGTTGCAAAATTACTTGTTTTTTTAAAAACCTTTTTGCAAACCGGAAAATTGTTTATACAAAATGCACGATTAAACATACTTCCGTATTGGTGAAGCATGACACTGTAAGGTCACAGCTCTGAGCTGTAGAAAATATCCGTGGTTTTTACGCACCTTGGGTCGCAAGCTGATAAACTAATCTAAGTTTTGAGTCGGAACTTTAATTTAATTCATAGTTTTACAAAAATATAGATTACTATAATTTGTCTAAATCGTACATTTTACATATTTTTTATATTTTCTATCAATACAAACACTTGGCCTATTCCTAAATTTTCTAGTTCTTTTACAATGCGCGGTCGAGGCATTTTCTACACAAAAAATATAGATTCTCTTGGAAACACATGTACTGTCTCTTGGAAATACTGATAAAAGTCAGGGCTCTTAAAGTCAGTCATGTCTTTAACCCCATTCACATCCACATCAAAAATCGCGATGATAATTATACAATTTATTAATGCTATCGTATTCAAAAGTAATTTCATGATTAAATCAGCTTACATCACACAAGTTGTCAATGCATTTTATGTAAGAAAGTTAGGAGATTCTGAAGGCTGGACAGCAAAGCCATCCTCCGAAATGTATTCCTTTGGCTTCTTCCTGTCTCTCCCGCTCTTCATCCAACTCTTCCGCCGTGAATTTCTTGTGAAGTGCTTGGAAATATCCGCGATTTGGTTTTCCAGTTGTTCTCATGGACTGGAGGAGTGGTAATTGTCTCTCAGTATCTGAATGCCGAGCACACATGAAGCTAAGGTACGTTCGCGCATTGGGGGTCAATGCACAGTGGATTGTGTAGGCGAGAATATCGTCCCGTCCGTGGTATTGAGCGTTAATTGACTTCAGTCGTTCCCCCAAGGTCTCGATATCGCTGTTAGATGCTCCGATCGCCCGAGCGACGGCCAGACACAATGCGGAGCGAACCTGTAGGAGATAAAGTGACATTGAGTCAAATTAGAGTAATTTTGAAATGCATGCAATTGTTGTAGATACATGTCATGAGCAGCGGTTCACACCATAGAGTAAATATATTAGGTAGAGTAGCAACTCAGCATTCATTAAATCCCTAGTGTGTGTACAGTTTTGATTTTATTAAATAAACCCGAGTTGAATACAGCTGGCATTGTTACCAACTGTGATATATGGAAATTTATGCAGTTTTGAAGAAATTGCCACTGAGTTGACTAATCATGAAGGTACAATGAAGAGATCCTCCGTGTCATGA
This sequence comes from Prostheceraeus crozeri, assembly GCA_907163375.1. Classification (NCBI taxonomy): domain Eukaryota; kingdom Metazoa; phylum Platyhelminthes; order Polycladida; family Euryleptidae; genus Prostheceraeus; species Prostheceraeus crozeri. Next base: position 72,042 of record CAJQUW010012584.1, on the reverse strand, counting down.
CAGCCTTGGAGAGGCAATGTTTGTCAAATCAGCAATTCGATGGGCTGCTATTGCTTTCATGATCAAACTGAAGAGAATCTTCTTAAGCGTGATCATATCACAAGCAACCTGCCACTGGTAGAGCATAATGACATAATCAAAGACAATGATTTCAATTGACTTAAAAAGAAGTAAATAGATCCACATCACTATTCAGATTCAAGAAATGAAATAGAAATTTAGTGAATCATAAAATCATCAAGGAAAAGTGAATTAAAAACTTGAAATTTCAGCCAAGAAAGGACAATAAGATGTCGACGTTTTGCATATGATGCAGCTCATGAATTTCCTTTGATAATCAGCATAATTTCCGTTTCATTAAGATGCCTGTTAGAAAATGTTCATTCCCTTTGATATCCAACTTGTTTCATACTACTTATAACGGGGCGTCATCTCGGTTGTAAATAAATGCAGGAATATTTTGAAAATAATTGGCTTTTTAAAAACATACAGGATGGCCGCCAACAGGAGGTTCTTCATACTTGAGTTGATGCTAAAAACAGCTTTCGTCTCTCCTTGAAATTTATTGACCAGATTAAAATAGTTAATTAAAAGATATGTACAACCCCTACGCGTTTCGAGCGTTCGCTCTTCCTCAGGGGGTAATTCGCTAAAACCAATTCGTTGGTTTTAGCGAATTACCCCCTGAGGAAGAGCGAACGCTCGAAACGCGTAGGGGTTGTACATAGCTTTTTAAAAAAATGCTCAAATATTTTTTTAGATCGCAGGATCGTAATCTCCGCAAAAAACTGAATCTCATCATATAAAAATGCTCAATTTATACAGATACTTGTTTGAGTCGACACTCTACCTACATATTCTTACTCTATATGGTTTACACGTTTACGTCTTTAAACATGCTCGGTTGATTTACAGCGGTTAGAATTATTTGTCTTAGAATTTAGAAAAACAGTTCAATGCGACGGATCGGTTGACGATGCGAAAATATGTCGAAGTATTTACATAGGAAAACGTCGCTGAAATGGGGTAATATAAATTTAATTCTACCGGTCTCGAGTGGAAATCAAAAAAATTGAGCTCCCACTCTTCCTCAGGATCTTATTTTACAAAAGGAAAGACCATCGAAAGTTCTATTACAAAAACGGCTTGGGAAAAATTCAAATGATCAATGGAGTCATAGAAATGGAAGTTTATATCTTAGAGATCTTCACATACAGCTAGGCGATTGTGGATCATAGATAGGGGATCGTTGGAACACATGCTACATAATGAGTTCAAAGGACAAGTCAGTCATTAGCTGGCTGATAAATTTAAGTCTTCCTTCTTTCTCTCCATTTTATTGCCGCTTAGCCTCTTCAACACTGTCACCTTAACATCTTCCAGGAAATGCTGACGTTGAATGCAATGATGAGGGATCACTCTATCATCCTTACTATATCTGATGTCAAATTGGTCAAAAAGGAGAGACTGAACGAGACATAGAAAAGATGATGAAATGGCCCCTCATCATTGCATTCTTTGGATGATGTGAGAATGTTGTTTTATTTTTAAAATACCCATTTGAACGTCGAGTCCGTTTATAAAATCCAGTCAGTGAGAGAGCTTCCTCTCAAAACTGAGAGCATGGAAAAGCGACCGCTATTTACTGCAATTAGACAATAACCAAATAGTTTGAGGAGAAAACAGTAAAACACCTAATAACTGCTGGTTATCGTATTTCCGAATATATTGCAACGGTAGATTTCACAGATTTCAGCGACGTTTTCCTTTTCAGATACTTAGAATTATTTGTCTATCATGAAATTTACACACTTCGGTGTTAAAAGCATTGCAGATTTTGGCATTTTCAATTACTTAATACTGTTCAGCGAGCACTCTCGGTTTTGGAAACATGTTTAATGACAAACGAAAGGTTTGACTTCAACACGCGCAAAAAGATGGTGTCTTTCTTATTTTGAATTCGAGATAAAGTTTCCAAGTGTTCACATGTTTCTATTTGAAATTACCAAAAGGTATTGAACTTTTGCTTTACTTAATTTGAATTCAAAACACGCATTTCTACATTTAGAATATAGTCTCTAAGATTAGGCATGTATTTAACTATATAACTCAATTGAGATCAGAGAACATTGAAATACCTTTGTCTTCATAAGATGCTTCTATGAATGTCTGTATTTGTCTATACCCAATATCTAAGTCACACGTCCGTGTCGTAAACTCGGTGTCGTTTTGTCTTAATATTGTATTAGTTAATTCTTTGAAGGTAATTTTCATGAGTTTGTTATGAACAATTTTAGCTACTGTTTAGTTGTTAAACTTGCAATCATGCATCTATGTATTCTATTTCTTTTTACTCGATAACCAAGTCGTTGAGTCGGTGTTGTATTGTCTCAACGTTGTACTAGTTCATCCTGTGAGGGTAATTTTTATGAATTTGTTACGAACAATTTTTGCTACTTTTCAGTTGTTAATCTGTCAATCATCCACCTATGGAGTTAATTTCTTTTTTAATCATAAAAGTCTCGATCATTAGCAAGTTTGCATTTCAAAATGACGATAAAGAGCATTGAAATACCTTTGTCTTCATAAGATGCTTCTGAATTAAATAAAATTACCATCCCGAGTAAACAATTATAGGTATAAGTCTTCATGCATGCGAGTGATGTATGGAGATTAATTTTCCATCATGGTTTTATCATAGCTATTTACATGATCTGTGCGAATGTCTTTGTCGTCATCAATATTGTAAACGCATATTCATAAACTTGCATGTGCAAATTGAAAATACTCAGAATTGATTTGAGTGTAATCATGTTTATTTTTACAAAGTTAATGTAATAGATTTTTGTTCGATCTCATTGTTTTGTTGTATCTGTCATTTAATGTGGTATTTCGTACAGATTAAAAAGGATTTATAAGTTGATCAATTTTAGGAAAATACGCATTGGGACTGGACTTTCAACCTATCAAGTAAATTTGACGTCTTTTGGGCTCGTATGTCTGTAGTACACATTTGTACCTTAAACGACATACGAACTCTCAAGACCCTAAAGGTCCGCATATAGTAATTTTTTCAACCTTAGCATTCGGACCTTCTAGGTCATACGCTTGGACCCTAAAACTGCGGACCCTCCGCATACAGTAACTTTTTCAACCCTACAAACGGACCTTTTTCGGACCAACATACGGACCAATAGCGTTAACAGTGTATCAATAACTCAATAATCATAGCGAATGAAATACTTTTGGTCCACATTTCGAAATCGATGGATGGTAGAGATAAATAAATTTTGAATTTCAGTTTAAAAGTTAAATCCAAAATTGTGATCTGTTCGGATATGCGATAACCAGCAGTCAATAGCATGTGATTTCTCTTCAAATTGTTTGGTTATTTGCAGTAATCAGCGGTTGCTTTTCCAAAACTTTTTTCTCACACTACACTTTATAAACGGACTCAGCGTTCAAATGGATATTTTGAAAACAAAGCAACAATCTCACATAACATTTAAGTGCGGTTAACCGCTTCGTTGTTTCCTTAACCGCATGGACCCCTGGTTGAGTGCGAATCATGTATTCCGTGTCGAGGGTATGCGTCAGACAAACATAGGGGCCTTCCGTAATCAAAACGTGCAACATACAGTGCGTTCATAAAGTCACTGTGCACCTCTTCTAACTTTGTTTTGCCAAAGAAAACAGTCGTAATCTTACAATTGTAGATATTCATCACATGCACAGAGTCACTGGCTCGTTTGGGAAGCGCAACTGAGTAGCTTGCGACATTCAACATGATCTAGAATTTGAATTTAACTTCACATTTGTCAGCTGCTAACTCGGTGAAGATCAGTACGTTGCATTTCGAAGCTAAGCATGGTATGCTGTCAATGCGAGAGAAGAACTTCTTGGTCGAAAATGTTTTTCGCGCCAATGGGGAATATACTAATGAGGTGAAGAAGGTGAACATTTTCAAATGTTTTTGTAGTATGTTTGTGATCACACAGAAGTCGAAGTTTCTACAAGATAAACTCCACTTTTTATAGTGCCGTGGCAAATTCTAAGCGACAAAGTATTGCGCATGCATTGATTTATTAGGTGCACAGTGACTTTATGAACGCACTGTACTTTGGTATCAAGTGACAAAGTTGTCCGTGCACAGTGAACAAGGTGCCTGAACACCGAAAATGTCAGGATATCAGGGGAAAAGATCTGCAGTGCACCTCGAGACGTAAAAGCTTCATATTCTGCAGATATGACCGCATGAGAGCATCACAAAAACAAATCTATCTTTTTATGTGCATCATGTCTTCGAATGCTCAACATTGCCATCAAAAATAGTCATTTATTTTTCACCTAGAACTCCTTGTGACCATATTTCACAAATATAATAGAAAATTCTCGAAAAGGGCCCTGCATTGCGTAATCGCCAAGAGGAGGGAGTTCCATAAGGCGACTGAGGGAGCGACAATGGAAATAGACGGAGTTAGAAGCACGAGTATTTCAAAGGTCTCCGTAGTACAGTGCAGTGGTTAAGTGCTTGTCCTAGCGATCTTTCGGGCACGAGGTCGACCCCCGAGAGTGTCACTGGAAGTCGTCAGGAAGGGCATCCAGATCACAACGCTCCGCTTAAAAATCTGACTATGTTAGCACCATAAAGATAAATTGCCTTGTCTGCGTTGTTTGGTCTAGAGATGACATTTTTTAATGCTGATGGTCACGCTTATGACTAGTCCCGAGGAACAAGAAGATCCATTTTCCATTGAACGTACACAGTCAGTAAATTTAGATCGTGAAGAGTCGAGAGGTGTGAATAACATTTCCATTTGATGAATTTATCATAGGGAAACATTGAGTCTAAGATAGGTACGATTGACGTGGCACACGTTCAGTCTTCAATGTGATAACGCCAGGTAGTGTGTTCCATAATACAATTTTCCTTACGCATTGCGCGCTTGGCCAATCACGTAAGCCAAAGGGAGACGAGTATCTCCTCATGGTACTACCATCGCATACAATGGCTGAAATAGAATTGCGTCAACTCTTGAGTAAAGCGACAGACGATCCATCTCTGTGGTCAGCACCGTCGAAGCCAATGGGGAGTAGTGACGTCAAACCATCATTTTTTTACGAACAGAAAATTAATAATCTTTTAAATTGCTTCTTAAAAACAATCGAAAATCAATTGTGATAAATTCATACATTCTAGAATACATCAACTCAAATGTCTCCAAAAATGATCTTCAAAAGGTAATTGATGCTGCTTAAAGTCAATTATGAATCGCTAACTAATTCCATTCGAATCACCTTCTTCAGTAAGCAATACACGCCTATTACTAATGTCACTTGAGCTACTTTAAACTTCTATTATTTAAGAACAAACATTTACTATGCGCGAACAAGTTGTCAGGAGTGACCTGTGTGTGATAGAGTAAACAGCGGCATCAATCGGTTTAAAAAAAATGCCTTCGACATCTTAGAGCGCTTTAATAAACCACAATGGCCGAGAGCAAAGTAACTCCAAGAAGACTGGTTATAAATATTTGCCAGTGGCTTTCGCAGGAATAAAGATATTTTTTGCTCAACGTTTCGTGATTCTTTAACGAGAGTGACAAAATGGAAAAATTTCAAAATGATGTAATAAGAGAATATAGACGGATATTACATAGATATATACATAGAATATCCATCTCGCTCTTCTAAGTGTTTTTCTTGTTTGACGGCTGTTGTAAAATGTTTATGTTATAAGAAGTTTGTTATCTATCACATTGAATGAGAAATCTGTCACAAAGTGTATATTGCTGAAACATCTCGATCTATAAGATCTAGCATTAATGAGCACTTCAACAACACATCATCCGCATTTTACCAACACGCCTGAATTTCATAACATCAATCCAAAGATAGCATCACAATGGTAAATATTGTGGTCTGAAAGAAACACTGCTAAGCGAAGATCACTTGAAGCCCTTTACATTCAAAACAAGTTTAATTTAGTAGATGGTTGTGTTGGTGAAGTTTTGCTCCCCTTTCTACCTTAGTTTGCTTGAGCACCGTTCGTTTTTCGTGTTGTTTTATTTCTACGGTTGATATTTCTGATTATTTCTATACATTTCCCTTTGATTAGATTGCTTTGATAAACCTTGCATATACTGTATTCCATGATAGATGATCTTATGCATATTTTCTATATCGTATAATATGTATCTATCTCTATATTCTCATGTTACATCATTTTGAAATTTTGTTTAACTGCTGTGCATAAATGATATTTTGTCACTCTCGTTAAAGAATCACGAAACGTTGATTAAAAAATCTTTTTATTCCTGCGAAAGCCAGTGGCAAATATTTAGAATCAACATCATACAGGAATGGCCAATCCAAACCTTAACCGTCTCCAAGAAGACTGATCTTAGACTTGTAATCTCGATTGTATCGTTGATATATCTTCTGCAAAGTACATTCCTATTGTGAAAATACTATACGATCTTTGAAGAGGGGTTGTCATTCTCTGGAACCATGAGGGTGATCAGATATTTGCACAAACATGTGTTAGAACATTGGCCGGTAGCGCTATATGTGTTTAAAACATCAGAGTTCCGAGAATTTGACGATGCTGGTATGCGGTCAATCTATTATCCAACTTCTATATGCAGCTCTTAAGTTACATTGTCATTACGAATTTATAAATTTTCTCTCAAGAGAAGCATTATCAGCAATTTCTATGTGGTAAAACTTTTGTCACAGTTTTTGATTTTGAGGTTCGAGGCCGAAGGCAATTGGCCGCGACAGACTAAATATGAGGAGAAGGAGAGGAGAAGGAGAACGAACATCAAGAACGAACATCAAGGAGAACGAACATCGGGAACGGACGGACAACAAACACTTCCGCGACACAAGGCGACATTTTGCTTTCGACTGACAATATTTTCCGGCGATGGACGCTGCCCCTCATAACGCATAAGTTCAGACGGTGTCATTTTTATATTAGTAATTAAGATAAGTCAAATTTATGAAAGCTATGATTGTATGAGGTGTTGAATAAAGTTTAATTGTACATGTGTCTTGCTATTCCTTTAGTCAACTCTGGACGCGTTATCTTTTGTAATTTATGGAATTTTGAGTAAGCAATAAAATTTGAGTCATCGAAATATTGAACCTATATTTATTTATTAAGGACGAGTTATGTCTCCTTTAGATTTTTGATTAAAAAGTCAGTGATTTGAAACGAACCCTAAGTAATTAGCTAGTAAGCTATTTTAGCTACAAAAAAAGCTAATTACAGACTTACATGCATTCAGTCGATCAAACGTTACGAATAATGATCACGGTTCCGCAACATAAGTATTGCATACTCTATAACCGTGAATTCTAAAGAGCATTGTCTGCATGGTCTGTTACTCCAAAAGCTAGCGACGTTGAATTAAGTTTGTATCCAGTATGGCACCACCCAAGCAGCAGCCAAAGATGTTGCAAGTGTGTGAAAGTAATTGGATAAGGCGCATCTGTGATGTAAGGGCGGTGGAGAAACCAAGAATGGCGGAGCTGAGGGAGGAGGTATGATTGAAGAAAACGGTGACACAGAAAGTGGTGGAAAAGTTACTGAGGTGGGCAGGGCATAGGGTAAGGATCGGAGACGAAAGGGCAGTGAAAACAAGTAGAAGGGATGAATGACACAATGACAAGAAGAAGGGGACAGCCAAGGATTCGCTGGAAGGACTGTTTCAAGAGATACCTGGAACGTACGGAAGAAGACAGGAGGACTTGGAAGGGTTAAAATAAAATGAAAATAAATGAAGGCATTTCGAAATACGGTACCTCCTTAACGGTCCAAAAAGCTCAAACGACATTTTCCTTTATAACAGCATTATATATGCGGCAACATATTCCTTCATCCACCTCTTCAAAGTGAAATTAAATCTTCTACCTGTGTTTGCACGATTATAATGTTAAAGAGATTTTCTCTGTATTTTTCAATTTTTATTTGCCTGATGAATTGGGGTGTCTGTAAATCAACCCCGAATCGACCTATGGTCTCCGCGGCGCAGTAGTTAAGCGATACTTGTCTTTGTGATCATCTGGCATGCTTTCTGCTTGGGTAGTCGAGCCCGAAATGCGTCATTGGCAGTTGGCGAGAAGGATAGCCGACCATGAAGTATTACAGACGCTCCAGAAAAGTCTGATTTTGTTAGCACCGTCCAGGTCCGCTCAATGGGCAGGTGACGTTAAAGTTTCCTTTTTGTGCAGATTTTAAAAACATCAGGTTCAGACACAAAAAAATGTGCATCGATCGACAATAATTAAGAAACAATATTTAGAGGACAATAGAAGCAGATCAACATAAAGCTAGAATGGCTTCAAGCTATTTTGATGCTGTGCAGAAGTCAATGTCTGAAATTCAATCACTCGCTAATAATTAGCCTTAACAATGGCTTCACCAGACATCAATGTTCATGATCTAATGCGGTCACGATCGGAAGGTGTGACAACAAACTCTAGCTGATAGAAATTTACCTTAATACACAGAATTCTACAGTTCCAGTTCCAATAGCAGTGTTGTCAAGGTTAGCATGACTGAAACATCTGTTTCGGCTATATTTTTAAGCCTACTGAGCAATGATAATAATAATAATAGGCGAGCGAGTGGCACAGTGGTTTAACTGTCTGCTGTGGTCTGGATGACCCAGGTTCGACTCCTTGCGCAGTCAACCTAATTAATAATGCATTCGACGTGGTGTTTGGCAGGCACCTGTACTCCAGCTATGTGAAGGTCGCAAGTGGATCAGACAGTGACTGATTTTCAACCAGACTGCAGACACTCGAATCACAAAAAATGTATACTCGGAAGGAAAAAGTGGTTTCCTCCATAATCTCGTCCTCGCCCAACACCCATAGACGAACACATGGAGCGTGTAGATAATACCCATTCCATGAAGTGACAAGCGTCGCCCGGGTCAACACGGCCTGCGTTGGACATTGGGGCACCAGGGTGTTCAAGCGGAAGGGCTACTGGTGCATCAAATCAGTAATAATAATACAGACGCATATTTGAATAGCACAGCAGTCCCAATAATGATAATCGTGGGACCTCAAATTAAAAGATACAAGAATGTAGCGGAAAGAAAATCACAACAAATGGATGAAAATAGAATGAATTAAATGGAAAAACCAGAGTTATACATCTTAGACACTGAAATCAGAAATGATCAGTCACAAGCTGCGGTAGTCAACATAGGTCAACATAGTCAACTAATGAAAAATATCCAGTGTTCCATTAGAGGCAAAAGAAGATGACATAGCGGATGCCCACTGTCAGAAACTATGCTGAGAAATAAGCGAAAGCCAAGAATCTAGCGACAATATGAACAATCACAGTGTCAAGAATCACAAATTATATGAAATCACAAATTATCTGTATCTGCTGAAGCTCTTTCGAAAGTCCAATATTGAGGTTCATGAAGAGAGAGGCAGATGGTCTCCGTGGCACAGTGGTTAAGTGTTTGGCCTAGCGATCTTTTGGTACAGAGGTCGAGCCCCGAAAGTGTCATTTGAAATCAACAGGAAGTGCACCCGGACTAAAAGATCACAGCGCTCCAGAAAAGTCTGACGGTGTCAGTACCGTCCAAGCCCCCAGTATGGGGAGCAGTGACGTTAAAGCATAATGCATGAACAGAGGGGCACCATACTCAAGGATGCTGCGTATTTAGTCTTGATAGACGACAATTAGCTGCTCTTTCTTCAAGAACCATATTTCTTTGACCATATTTTTCTATTTTATCGTGTTTTTCTTTGCCTAGTAGAAGCACTGTATAAAGCACGAGGTAGAGTTTCTCGATTCACTGTCTTTACCTTGGCACTGACTGGTTGATCAGTCAGTTCTTTACATGTGCACTTGGCCTTCCGCCCTTGACAAGAGGCACGAAAGCGCTCGGATGTTAAACACATGAAATCATTTGTGCTGTTTTCACCATCATAACTTATTGGAAATCGATAGGATGATGATTGCTACATCATTTTATATCGCATTTCATAAATTGTCACATATCAATCTGAAAATGTCAAAATCCTGACATGCTACAGACATAATTAAGAATAGCCTATGTAGTGCATTTTAGGTATTTTTCATTTTATCTTTTTGACTTTCTTTCTTTCTATAACTAATTGAACCATACTATGCTACAGCATGTATTTCACTTTTTCCTCATCTTAATGTTCACCTTTCTCCCATAGCGTATCTGTTTAACATGCTTTCTTGCCATGCTAAAACGATCTAAAGTCGCTGAGAAAAGTAATAAGTGACATCTCAAGTTTCAAAATATACTTAGAACGAAGCTTTCTTGTGAACAGTATCATATACACATATCCATTCTATGACCATCCATGATCTCCTACATATCTTAAACTATCGCGACAGGAAACTCTTTTCATGAGTATACAACAGTAGTAGGTATAATGAGCTTTTGTTCACATTTTTTTTCAAAATTTAATATGCTACCGTCTTCCGCTATCATCAATGATGCTGAATAAGCCACATTGATGATAAAGTCACATAGATTTCATTTAAGTTTCCCGTAAAGACAGTTAAGTAAATATGCTGTATATAGAGGAGTCCATGGACCATACATGACATTCTCAATTTCTATGATTTCATGATGCATTTATTCCTTGCTTAACTTCTGCCTTCTGATTGGCTTTCTCTGATTGGTCGATATGTTAGCATAAAATCAGCAATGACAGTAGCCTACAGGCAGAGTCCCTGCGCTTGGTTCAAGTACTGCATGTACATGTGTAAGTTCATAATAAAGAGAAAAATTATATTATATCAACTTGCAACTTATCTTCTGGATGTTTTGCTTTGAACTTTTAATTTCTTGTTTAGGACTGACTTTCATGTCATCTCACCTGGAAACTAGCACATGCTCCGCCAGTACAAAAGCCAGAATGCGTATCATGTCTCTTTCCCTCCAACGCTGCTGTACCTCGGCCAGTGAGAGGCAAAATGAACAAACCTCCATCGCTTCTTACTTCAATATGACCGAGAAAATTGACATTGTCTTGAATCCATCCACCCAGTTCCACCTCAATCTGAAGGCGCTCAACCGGACGAGTCTTCTGTAGATTCATATGAAAATCCATATCGCTGACGGATTCATCGACCTGTCTTCTGTCAATTTGTGGATGAAGATATTTGCGTCCACTTTCTTCGAAGTGCAATTCAACATGTTCGTCGAAGATTTCAAAACCGAGAAGCTGTAAAGAAGACTGGCTTTTATGAAGAGGTCGTGATTCTTTTGAACTATTCAATCAAAAATAGTTTGTAAAGCAAGTATGATGAAATGCAAGTATGGGCATGAGATTCAACCACATGACTGAAATTTCTATGGTTCATAGTTTTTCACATAGAAATCCAACGCTGTATAATAATAATGAAGCACTAGGGCGGTCATTGCACAAAATTAGATTGTTTAAGCGTATCACTTTGCTAAAAGTGCAAACTGATTCAAAACGATGGCACACGCAGGAACTTGCGAAGTTTTCAAAAAGAAATTTTTAATTCCTTACAGAGATAGGAAAAATTGTCGCTTGCGGATTGCTGTGAATTCTTTCAAAATGCTCCGATCGCCACTATTCCTTCAGATACGAAGAATTCAGATCATTGCGCTAAAGTTTTCTCGATAATGTTGGTCCTTCCGATCATTATTAAAAATGATAGCAAGCCCATTAAAAAAAGTTCACTAACTTTTCTGTAGAACTTGACATCGACTGTGTCTTTGCTGTGTGATCCGGTTGTTTACAGTCACTGAAACTTCGCACAATTTGGAGTTTTTAATGTTGAACTGGCTGCCCATTGTTCGATTGCTATGGTATTATTGTGCCATTTCGAAGGCATTACATGTTCCAATTTTTCCCTTCTAGTCAAACGGAAGAAGAGACGACCGGTCTAATTCTGTGGGTCATTGACATTGAAGACAATAGAACGTCGTGGACAAGCGTTGTCATATCAACAGACGTAGAACCTAAACGATGGTAGCTTCTGATTTTTCGACACCGGCAGCTTATCATTGTCTTCTTGTAAATATTCACGATTCCTATCATTTCTCTTCGCATATAAGAGCATTTTGATAAAACAATTTACAATAAAAACGTCCTCCACCTAGAATTTGTAAATACGGCATGTTTCAGTGATTTGATTCTTCTTAAGATCTAGCAACATTTACCTATAACGCAGCCTAAATGAGCGACGGAAAAATGCCATCGTTCTATCGACTCTTCAAAAGATATCTTTGGCACTCAAAATGATACGTGAATGGAGAAGAACAAAGTCAATTGTAATAGTTATTTACGCAACAAGTGCAAAATATCCATCCTTATTGCATTTTTCGAGATCAACATGTCTATGCACGAGCCCGAGGGGCGAGGGCATAGTTTGTTGATCGAGAGCGGTATTTCTAGAGATTTCCATGTAGAATTCACTTTTTTTGCTGGAAGAAAAACTTTCTATGTGCTAATGTATTTCAATAGAGAAGCCTTATGCACTCTTTGGAAGCAAAACCTTTATTATGGAAGCAATCACCATAGAGATCATTGCACTGTGAAATATTAATGAAGTGAGCTCCTCTAATTTGACAATAAAATTATGACGGAAACAATATTTTGGTATTAAAGCATTTTCATCAGAGACTAAGGAAATAGGCATTTTGCCTTTAGTCCCAAACTCTACTCATGACATGCGCATAGGTCTGTCATGTCTGCGTTATTATTGAATAACATGAAAATGATTTCTATTTCCAGCACGATATTGCAGTTCTTTGCATTTTTATCAGTGCATTTAAAAAGTGGTTCTTGCATGGACACTGTGTATTGAATGCATTGAGATATCACTGCAGTTCTTCGCACTAGTGCCAAGAACTCTATATCATGGAGGAAATATATTACCGCATAGCTTTCAGGGGTTCCACCTGTAATTGAACTCCATGTCTATGTTGCTTAAAGCACTCGACGCTTCGCGTCTCGTGTTTCAAATAACATACATGCAAACAGTTCGTTCAATTATGGTGGAACCCCTGAAAGCTATGCGGTAATAAACATTTCTGCCACTGTGTGTTCCTTTTAATTAGTGTCCCATGATACAGCAATCTCACTCGTTTATAGACCGCAGTTGGTAGGGATGATGAATTTCAATGAATTTCATTCGTCTGTTCCTCAAATAGATCCTTGGCATTAGAACGGAGTGTAGATCAGCTGCTATCAGCGATTTTGATCTCATGTTCGCTCAGTCATGTTTGCTACGTAACAGCGGTACTTTTTGATCGACAGGTGATAAATTCAATGACGGCATGTAGCAAGTCGAACGACAGGAGTTCATTCATGCGTTTGCAAGGTATTTCATTTCATCATGCTTTGAATGATCGGCCATTCAGTTGGCGATTCAAAGCTTTTGACAATATGTGAGTTAACTCGTTGAAAGTGAATTGTGAAAGTGATCAATCAGGTTCTGTGTGATAAAACATGATTTTTTTTCTTCATAAGTGCCTTTTTTATGTTCCTCTTTTACACAGCCTGCGCTGTGTGTGCAAAAGGAACACGCAATCTCGCTAAGTTTAGATTTTTAACTTTATGTCGATTTTTCCGTTTTGTCTTTCACTACTTATGTTTTGCTACTTATTTCATTCATTAACAGTCATGTTCTTCTTGTTTCTGCGTTGCAAGGTATTCGAGACATCCATGCCAGTCGTGCGTAATTCTTTATTTTATCGAAATGCTGAGCATATACTCGTACCTACATGAATTCTAGTCAATTCTTAAACCAAATCATGATGCAAAATTCTGTCATAGTCATTTTATTTCCTGACAAGAATGGCCGAAAACGCTTGGAGACAATTATTCGTTTTCAATGTCATTTAGAAAATTACAACGGGGACAAATTGTTTCAAATATCTTCATCTTCAAATTCAAAATTACACATCATCATCGTCGATCAGCGAGAAATTCAATTAGCCTGAGTATTCACACCAAATAATTAACCCTCGCCTCACTGGCGAGAGAAGTTCTTCGACCACCTGGCGAATTTTAGGAATATCTTTTAAACCAAGCAAGCTGTGGCCACTAGATTTCTAGCAGCTTACTTTCCACGTATTATTCAACTTTTGAGAGAAGAATAATTGGCACAATACTTTTGGCGTGAGAGCTATTTTAAAGTTTGGAATATTTTGGCCGATTTCGGTAGATATTCACGTCTAATGTATATTGCGGCATCAATTCTTAATGAAATAAACTATTCTTCCTATTAATATAGAGATATTCACAAATGCAAAATCCTTGAATTTCAAATCATCTGCTTATTTTGCATACATGTTTGGAATTTGAAATTCAAATTTCAAATATGTTTTTTGTTATTTTTCCACTATTTAGTTCTGCATCTGATCAGCAATTAATGAAAATTTTCAGAATCATTGCTTTTAGCCTCAGTGTCTCGATAAAAGTCACCGAATTGGGTTGTTTCTTCACCTGCAGAAACTAAAGACTAAAATTTGTCATTTTAGTGTATTTTGAGTTGAACTAAAAGTTTGAATTCTTTGATCTTTGACCTCATCCAATGCAATGATGGAATCTCCGAGCTATTATTAACTACCTTAACCGAATCTTTCGATTAGTGCATGGTTTATTAGTTTTTGCTGTCATTTTCCATTTCAAATAGTGATTTAATGGAAATTTGCTAAAATTCGCGGTTTTTGACCTTTGATCTTCACCTCAGCCCAGGGATAACTTTAGAAATAAAAGTAATGCTGTTTTTCTGAATACCCTTTCCATGCCTATTCGATTGACGTGTGGTTTGGCAAGATTGGTGTAATAGTTGGGAGATCAGCAGACCCCCCGCAGTGGGGCGCGTTCGCAGAAACACCTCAGTGGAGCGTGAGTTAACTGAATACTTTGTTAGCGAATACGAGTTCTCACCTGGAGGGCTTCATGCTGCCTGGACTCATTCGACAACAGATCCGCGATGTGGGACAGAGACAGAGGCCCAGGTAAATCAGGAGCACGAGGAATGACGGGATACAGATCTTCTTCCACAGTTGGTTCGGCAGACATGGTTCTAGACAGCAATTCAGCTGCAGACAGCTTTGATCGAACTTTCGTGAAATATTCAGGGCCAGGGGAGGCATTGGGTTCACTGAGAAGAGGCTCCATTACCAGACTGACATCTCCACGCTCCATCATAAACGCCCGATACGTGCCTGCTTCACTGCTCACGTTTTGGCAGCAGTGGAGAGTGTAGTCAAGAATATCCTTCCGACCATGGTAACGGGCGTCAATTGCAGCGAATTCATTTCTTAATTTTCGTAAATCCATTCTTCGTGCACCAGCGGCTAATGAAATAGCAAGGATTAGGGCCACTCGCTCCTGCAAAAGTGATTTCAGACTTTAAGAAATGACCTTATTTGTTTCCGTGCATGTATTGTAGATATCCTATCGCTATATTTGACCTGTAAAGCAGATTATTGCCCGCGCAGAAAATGATATTTACTCCAATGCATGAGAAAGAGCGCAATCTATGCCAATTATGAGTGCTCTTGTCATGATTTAGTACAGACTAGATCTGTGAGTAGATATCTTCACGATTGATCAAACTATTTCAAATACTCTTCTTGATAATCACAGATATGTCAATCACAATTTGTCCTTGATCATCATAGCACGTCGCCAAATAAAATTCTCTACGCAACTCGTGCATGAGATTGCTTCATCATAGCATTCGAACTCGTTATATTTAAATAGCTCTCACCCATGGACTTCTATAATATAGCATCTGGACAGAAATCTGATCAGATATCATTGACCCTTCTATACGAAATGAGGCTGACTATTTGAATCGATATCGCTCATTCAGAAACCAAGTTTAAATGCATATTGGTTGCATTGTTGTCATTCTCACTCTGCGTACGTTGTAAATTACTATTTAAACTTTCATTGATGTGTTTGTGAAGACAGCACAAAAATGCCTAACAAGTGCTCCGCTTTCGGGTGTAAGAACGGCTATGACAGTAAATCCAAAGACTCATCTATTACATTTCATTGTTTCCCGTTAAAAAAACAAAGTGCTGTTAGATCAATGGATGAAAAACAATCCACGAAGTAATTTTACACCGAGCATTAACTCAAGACTATGCTCTATTCATTTTACTCCATCTGATTTTGTTAACGAACATCAAGATACGAATAATAGTCGTCCACATAATAGTCCTCTTCAAAAAAGAAGGTTGAAGTGCGATGCCGTGCCTTCGATATTTCCTAATGCTCCTGCATATTTTTCAAAATCGCCATCGTTTCGTCGTTCAACTCCAGCAGCTTCTTATGATCGACATTTACGTGAGACTGCTCAGCTTCTGAAAATGGAGGAAGAGAAGACAACATTTCCAAAATTTCACTCCATGAAATCAATCAACGACTGAAAACCTCACACCTACCGTCAGGATTCCTGCATGCCATTATTGACGATTATTTATTGATCTATATAATAGATTTGAATTATGACGTGCCGCGCATAACATGCTCTATAACAGTTTCCACCGACCTTGAGGTTTCCATGACATACAACGGCGATTAAGTTTCTGCGACTCATTACCGTGATATTGTAAATGGCAAATTAACCACACTCTCACAAATTCAGAATTTGATGGCCAGAGTAAAATCATTCGAGGAGTCTGAATCAATTTCGGAACACAACCTCCAAGTTGCCATTGAAAAGCTGTCTTCGTTTGTCACCTCTGAGCCAGAATCATCAAACATCAGTAAATACTGCTTTATTCTGGAGCAATTGAAACTAATTGATAGCAGCAAATACAAACGTGTTCATTCCCCTGAACTTATCTTATTTTCCTATTTGATCTTCGCAAACAGTCCATCCACGTATCGATTGATTTTGGATGAAGGTTTGGTATGTATCCCTTCAATCACAACTTTAAAGAAGATAACACGGCATCTCAATTATTCCAGTGACAAAAACAACATCAGTTACTTAAAATTGAGACAATCAAAACTCAGTCAACTCGAGCGGAATTGCGTGTTGATGATTGATGAAATCTATATAGCAAAACGTGTGGAGTACACTGGAGGAAAAATCCATGATGGTATGACTGATGATGGCCAAGTTGCATCTACTTTACTGTGTTACATGGTTCGATCACTAGCAAGTAGCTACAAGGATGTCGTGGCCATTTATCCCATATCAAATTTGACTGCTTCAAAGCCAAAAAGGTTACGTACAACGAGGTGATGGAACTCTTACACTCCATCTCTTTGAACATTGTTGCTATTTCCGCGGATAATCGCAAATTTTACATTGATCTCTGTGACGGAAATTTGTCTTCGAGTATTGTCAATCCTCTCACTCAACAGCCCATCTTTCTGCTGTTTGATCCATTGCATAATCTGAAAAATGTGTACAATAATTTCCAAGCCCGAAAAATATTCAAATGTCCGCCTCATCCGCCCCTTGCTCCATGTGGAATTATTGCGAACTTTCATCACATCGCCGAATTACAATCACATGAATCTTCAAAATCACTGAGGAAAGCTCACAAATTGACTCCATCAGTTATTTCTCCAAAGACAATCGAGAAGTCATCTGTTAAACCAGCTGTGGCTGTGTTTCATGAATCAACGCGTGATGCTTTAAAATTCTTTTCCAATCATGAGGGAAATAATTGGTCCGGTACAGCCGATTTTATTTCACTCATAAAATTGTGGGACATCTTGAATGTCAAGTCATCAACAAAGGGATTTCATAAAAGAAATCTTGGTCAAGATCCCGTGCGGTCGTCGATGGATTGGAAATTGCAATTTCTAAGGGAGTTTTCAGAATTAATGAAGTTTTGGGAAAATCACTCAGATTTCGGATTTTCGAAAGAAAGTTTTCTTGCATTTCGACAAACGTGCTCTGCTATGGCTGATTGTGCTACCTTTATGTTAGATCGACTTGGATTTTCATTTGTTCTTTTAGGCAAGCTGCGGTCAGACGCCATTGAATCCAGATTCGGATGGTTCCGACAGATGTTGGGTGCTAATTATTTTGTGTCCATGCGCCAAATTATCGAGAGTGATCGAAAAATACAAGCAATATCTCTCCTGAAATTTTCTCAGATTGATTTGTCGGAAGTCAACAACTTACACTGTAAAGATTGTGCAGAACATTCTGTTGATCCGGCTTTATACAATGACTTGCAAGGGGAAGTGAATCTGGATTATGACATTTCGTCTAGTGATGCAAATATAATATTCTACGTTTGTGGTGCTGTTGCACGATCCTGCATCAGACAATCAAAGTGTGCATCCTGCGAGGACATATTAATTTCTGAACAAGCTTTAGAAGATCTAGAAATAGATTCTACGCTAAAGTATCCTGCATCTACTTTCTTAACTTCCATAGATCGTGGTGGACTTAGGAAAGTAACAGACTTAGTGTTCATGCTTGGTCTCAGCTCTTGGAAAGTTTTTGAATTAATTGAATCAACTGAGAAAATAAAGACAAGATTTATGCAATCCACGAATCAACGAAGTACGTTCTGCTATTTGGTGGACTGCTTCACCTCTGAAGAGGGAGGATGCGACCAAATATTTTGCATCAAAGGCCATAACCTAAAATGCAAATTTGTTGCGAGATTTTTTAATTGTCTGGCGAAAAATTTTGTTCATGACTTATCACAACAACCTGTGGAAAAGTGTAACTCTTCGTCAAGAAAACGCAAGATTGCGAAACTGTCCAGTAACTGCTTTTAAATCGGTAAGCTTCATTCATTTATCCAAATTTCTCGTCAATATTATGTGAATTGCCATTATGATGTTCTTGTCTGTGTTTGAAAATGACTGCTTGCAATTAGGCTTTAATGTTTTCACTTATTTGAAATGAAATCGTCTACGGTAGACCTACACAAAAAAAATGGATTGATAATTTGAGTTTGCTTACATTACTTACATGCAAGGGTTCAAAATACGAAGTAGTCTCAAGTCAGAATTTGAATCTGAGATCAGTATTATACTTTAAAATTGATGTAAATCAGCATAATTTTTAATATGTACTTGTACATGATTACAATAATGCGTGTATAACGACAAATTAATACTTAAAACCTCGACCATAAAACCAGCCTCAAATCGTATCCGTGATATGGCAGATTTCTGTCCAGATGCTATGTTATAGAAGTCTATGTCTCACCCTACGGCCTCGGGCATAGAAATTAACAATACCATAGAAAGTCCTAGAATGGAAATTGCATGAAAATTATGGCACACGCCGGGGGAACTTAGTTGTGGCAAAATGCAACTTGTGCGATCTGGTTTCCAAGTTTTCTGATTGGCATTTATATTTATCAAGCCAGTTTGTGATGTGGATTGTTGCCCCTTGTCCACAGAGCATGTGCACAAAAGCAATAATGAATTTACAAAATACTGCAGCAACAGGATGACAAAGAAGGAAATCCTTTTAAACGTTCTGTACGTTCATCATTTTGAAATATCGCTCCTATAATCTATCAAGAGTATAATCAGACACATCTGCAACTTGGAATGCCGATTCACAGAACATGCATTACTCCAGCTTGAAATCAGAGGCCAATCAACCCTCGGGTATTCATTTTACTTCAAAGGGTTTCCCTGTTCTTTACATTTGAACATTTTTCAAAATTTTCGCATGCTTTAGAATATCAGTTGCCAAAATATCATCGAAATATTTCACATAAGTCATTCAATGAATAATTGAAGAGTTCCAGCGACATTCTATTTATCTGAGAAATGATTGTAGGTAAAGAAGCTTTCAGTGTGTTTATTCCAGAAAGCACTAGGTCTCTTAACCGCTTGAAGGAGAAATTATCCAATAATAAGAAATTTTATCTGTGAATTCTTCAGATGTTCCTTCGAACAGTACAGCGACCACTTTCAATATGACTCTGGAAACCAAATTTAATTCGTATTCCAGTGTTGAAAAATTGTATGATAGTTGTCAATGACTGCTACAAATAGACACAGTATATTAATCCATTGAATAGTAGGCTATCACATGATACAATGCCGCCATCTCACTTAAAATTCTCTTCATGAAAATCCTGTAATTTGCTGTCAACAACCTCCACAACCAACTTGACAAATAGTTTGACTATTATATAATGTTTTGGATCGAATATGATCTACAAACCATAGATTTTTCCATGTGCCATCATTGTACATAGACAAGATATCAAACTTCCATTCTAGTGTACTATTATCCACTTCTATGGCCTGGGGCATTTAAGATATCTAACTCGTGGAATGCTATAAAGAAGCCATCATGCACTAGTTGCGTAAATAACTGTTGTAAGAAGTAATCACACGAATGTACAATAGGAGCCCCGCAGAAATCATTAGAGTTAGTCCTAAAGAGTAAATATATTAGATAGAGCATCAACTCAGCATCAATTAGATCCCTCAATGTATGCAGTTTCGATTTAATTAAATGAACTCGAGTTGAGACCCAGTGTCATATGAGAGATATGCAAATATTTGCAGTTTTGAGGAAATTACCACAGAATTGACTGATCATGATAGCAATACAGAAGGAATAACAATATTTTGCAGATCCTCCGTTTCATGACAACCTTGGAGAGGTAATGTTTTCTTAAATTAGTAAATTCGATGGGTGACTGAATACTTTAACATGCTCAGTATTATTAGTAAGAGCGTTTCCTTAAGTGTGATCATATCACAATAACCACCTGACACTGAAAGATCAAAGTATCATAATCAAAGACAATGATCATAATTAGCAACGGGTCCGCAATATTATTCAGATTCAAGAAATGAAGCATAAATTTAGTGAATCATAAAATCATGCGGATGAAAATTGAATTAAAAACATGAAATTTCTGCCATGAAGCAAAATTATAATGAAATTTCCTTCATAATCAGCTTAATTTCCATTTAATTGAGTTGCTAGCAAATTTTCATTATGATATCCAAAAACTTTCATACTACTTATATAGAGGCACCATTCGCTAGTATATAAAACAGGAATAATTTGCGAAAATTCAGCTTTCTAAAAAGTGATCAGACATTTTTATGACCCTCAGAAGCCTAATCTCCGTAAAAAAACTAAATCCTTTGATATAAAACTTTTCGCTGGACGGGGAAATTTTTTGAATAGACACTCTACTTCCTATACACTTTCTCAATGGATGGTCGTCTTTTCTATGAGACACTATTAAAATGGGTTTGCCACTTTCCTTCGATGTAACTCACCCACCCCACCCAACAA
The DNA here is from genome assembly GCA_907163375.1 of Prostheceraeus crozeri. NCBI lineage: Eukaryota > Metazoa > Platyhelminthes > Polycladida > Euryleptidae > Prostheceraeus > Prostheceraeus crozeri. Next base: position 50,768 of record CAJQUW010012584.1, on the reverse strand, counting down.
CTCGAGTGCCCTAACAGCCATAGTTGCCGTGGGAATAGGAATTCATATGCGGTATAATGTGGGAATGATTTTTATATCTTTTTAGATATTTGGCCATACATTTTATTTCGCTTTCTATTCTTTTCTTGCGAAAATAAGTGTCATGATCAAAAGGATAGATATATGTGCATTTTACATCATCTACTCATGGATGCGGAGTCCTATCATTTAGATAGGACTCCGATGGCAAACTTATAAGCCCAGTTTTTTAAAAAAACTGGTAACCTACATCACAGATCAATATAGGATCACCTGAACTTCATCATATTGTCAACTATGACATCTCATCAAATGTAGCTTCAAGTTGAATGAATATGACCTGGTTCCTCCCATCTTGTTGATGTGTGCTTCACACGGTTTTTCTCCAGTCTCTACCAGGCAGGAGAATCACTCATCCTTCTCCAAAAAATATGAGTACACTTTCGATTTCAATATGCGCCTTGGAGGAGCCATCACACACGATCAACTTGAGGGCAAGAGGTAATGTTCTCAAGCAAACTAGTATTTTACTTCTTCGATGTGACCCTTGGTGTGTAGGTGTGATCGAGGCTAGGAAGGCTTGTCTTCTCTACTAAATCACCAAGTGAAACGACGATCCTTTTTTCGCTATCACGGTTCATTCCCTCAACTATTACAAGCTTTGCATCCATCAGTGTCTCTGTAACTTTGTTTGACGGAGAAAACTGACATCAAGACAGGGACAGCTACGCACGAGGATAAATAATTTGTTTGTATTAGTTATAGGCTAAGGTTAGGTCTAGTTATAGGCCGGAGTTCGGAGTCCTATCATTTTAAGAGAACTCCGACTCCAGCAAAATTTATAGGACTCTGGGACTCCGACTACGCATCCCTGCTACAAATACACTCTTTGATCCATGTAATGACATATTTGGCTCACTTGTACGTGACCACGACTCCGAAGCGTCACGCAAGTAAATGTTTCATGCCTACATATATATATTGAGGAGCTTTGTTTTTCTTTCCCGATACTGTAGCTGTTGATTTTCTTGTATTAAGTAAAAAATCTGAAAGATACTATCAAAGTTAAATTTCATTGGCTTGCGTTACAGAAATGGAAGCGGTTATAACTTTATAGCTGGTTGATTGTGTCTGTTTATAGAACTTATCTATATGCGTGAACTCTGCATAACAATAATTGTAGACCGGGCTATTCACTGTAAAGCATTATTGTAAAATTACCGCAGCCTAATTTCAATGCAAGATGGAATATAATTTATTGCATGATTTGTGATATAGTTCCCATAAAGAGGGGTCACATGATTGGCAATGATTTGAGTACCTAGACCGCACCTTTCTGTTACTAAGGTCTTATTGATCTAGCAGAAATCGATGCATAAAGCAGAGGCTATAGAAGCAGCCGTCTATTGTAGACAGATGAGACTACACAGATACGTACAAGAATTAGAAGAACGCCGGCTATCTATCCGGATAGCATTTATAAACTCTATTAATCATCCAATGTGGATTTATATGGATTACTGCTATACCGAACTTTGATGTTGTAAAATTGTGGTAGTGGTCAAAATCATGAAAATTGTTAAAGATCATTATTAATCATCATTGATGACAACCGTAGATCCTTTAGCTGATGCTGTAGAATATGATACCTCAATGATATTGAGATACTAAGCTAATTGTTCTCTTTTTCTAGTTCCCCCGTCAGTACCATAGACAGTTCACTCGTTGTGGAAGTGCCAGGACCAGCAGATGGCCACTATTACAAATCCGATTAGTATCTATTGAATAATACCTTTCTTCTGCAGGAATCGAACAGCAGATGGTCTGTCGAAACCCTGAATTATAGCGACGACAGATATCCATAATACTTATGTTCCTGGTGCTGTGATCCCATTCGATATCTTGCAATGTCGTAAAGCGAGACGTGCTATGGTACTGGAGGGGGAAACTACACCTTTTCCATGTCTGAAATCCATCTGGAAATGTCTGAAATTCATTTGGAAATATCTGAAATAGAAATGGAAAAGGTGTAGAAGAGAGCCAATAATTGATTGATTGTTTTATTTTCTAACCTCTTCCTATGTTTTTCCAGTCGCCAGCCGTCAGGAGAATTTATCCTGATGTCTGGGGCAGGCAGGATAAATTTCAATAGATAAAAAAAATCAACAAATCCAATATTTCAATAGATTTCAATATAGGATTTATAATTACGCCATGACTCATAAAAGGATCATACAACATGCATGAGTGTACATAATAATTTTTCATTTTGTGTGGGAGTGAAAAGATATCTCTTCTATGCAAACTGCCGGGAGGACAAATCAACTTTTCAGTCCCACGGGATCAGAAAACTAACTTTTCTTGTGCAAGATCCTTTGTAAAAAATCATAGAAGTATGTAAACAAGTTAAAATTAGCCAGAGAGTCCCAAGATATCGATATAGTCCCTGGATTAGCTCATTCATAGATTTGGCGGTATAGCTATCAATTTCTAGCAATATTAACCGAACTTATAAGAAGGATTTAGATAGCATTTTGATAAAAGAAAATGAAATTAATTTGTCTTTCGACGCACAGACAATTTGTTTTTGTTTCGTAATATATATTTCGGCGAACTTCCCTTCTCAATCAGAATTTTGATTTACAGTGATCTTATCTAACAAGGACTATGATTTTAAATCAAATCTGGAAATGTCTATAAAATATCATGGAGGAAATTTTTATCTTTTCTAGCAACCGCTGACGAATTGCTTAGCAATGTTGATCAAATAAGAAAATCACAGCTTCCATCTATGCTTGCATAAGCAAATTGCATATCACATGCCATTTTATTTGAGGACAATTCAAAATATATTAAAAGTAAAACCAACAATAAGTTTTCTAAAGAAAATTAAATAATAATCAAAAATTAAAAATCAAAAATGTACCATTGAGTAATTAATCATCGATTAGTCATTCTATACATTCGGTTAAAAGTTACATGCCAAATTTCTAGCAACCGCTGACGAATTGCTTAGCAATGTTGATCAAATAAGAAAATCACAGCTTCCATCTATGCTTGCATAAGCAAATTGCATATCACATGCCATTTTATTTGAGGACAATTCAAAATATATTAAAAGTAAAACCAACAATAAGTTTTCTAAAGAAAATTAAATAATAATCAAAAATTAAAAATCAAAAATGTACCATTGAGTAATTAATCATCGATTAGTCATTCTATACATTCGGTTAAAAGTTACATGCCAAATTTCTAGCAACCACAGACGAATTGCTTAACAATGTTGATCAAATTAGAAAATCAATTGGCTAACCGTTTCCATCTAGCATCGCAATCATAAATCGCATGTTGTTATTTGAAAACAATTTAAAAAAGAATAAAAAAAGCAACCTTGAGTTTCAAGCATCTAAAGAGAATGACAACTACTAAATTAATAAATGACACTTACATAACGCCCTTGATTCCCCGATCACACTCGCCCGACCAGATGAGAGATACAGATGAGCTCGCACCTTCTTCACTACACCACGCTGACGGTACAACAATAATAGGACAATAAGCTGACGATATCACGGAGATGACTGCCTTGGAGATGTATTTGTTCGATGAAAAGGTCATTTCAAAATTCACGTCTTTCAAGAAAAGTCATAAGTCTAGGATCATACACATCAGTGAGGGAGCACGTGTTTCAACAAAGGACATTCCGTCATAATGTGATTATGAGTCTGGAAATCTGCACCGCAAGGGCAGCTAGGGGAACTTCTAAATCCCCAGCGAAACATGTCGGCAGCAAATCTTCCAGCCCCACAGCGAAGCCTGTTTAGCTGGACCCATTGATGGCGAATAAGACGATGTCTAGGTGGATGACTTGTCCATTCCGAGATCAAAGCGTTCAGACCATCGGACACTGCGAAGTCCGATTCTGGTACGCTCCTGGCACGGTTCCTCAAAGAATGACGAGAGTGGAGTCGTGTAAAATTTGGAGCATAGTGAAGCATGTGGTGAAGAGGAATGCGGAGGAGGGCGGGATGCACCGCGCTTTTGACTAATTTTATCAATACTTGGAGATAACTACCGCCTTCACTTGCATTCTTTTTGTACCGTCAGCGTGGCCTAGTGAAGAAGGTGCGAGCTCGTCTCCACCGCGGACTTTGGTTCGATTCTTGGGTCGGGCGAGTGCGGTCGAGGAATCAAGATGTGTTGGTGTCTTCTATGGACTTAATCGTTGTGATTATCTTTAGATATTCAATGCACTGCGACAAACCTCTGCTGTAAACCTTAGGTTTTTTTAAAAAAAGTAATGAATAATAAGCTTGATCAAAACATGAAGAACACTGTCAAGACAAGTAACCTGGCAATTGATAAATTTATCAAATACCAACAGATGTAACCACCACCAGACATTTTTCGGCTGTTTTGTATTGACATGCTATTAGTAGCGCCTGTATGAAGCGCCTAAATATCGGATGCTTCAATAAGTGGTTGCAGAATGCAATCCATTTTTATATTTCTCCTGATGAAGATTGGTCAATCTCTGTCATCTTGTTGCCGATTGAAACCGGTAGAGACTAAATAATTATTTCATTTTTGGATTTTTGCGACGTTTTCATCCTTTAAAAACTTGATAACGCACCGTTCATCCGATCCGTCGCCTCTGGAGTCGTTCTTGAGAAAATAATTTTCTCATTTCACTAAACTACAGAATGCAATCCGCCTTCCATGTGTATGCGTTAAAGCAGTGCCTTCCTGGCTAATTCACGCTCTCAACAGATGGTCCGATGGCCTTGTGGTTAGAGGGCATGCTTGCACGTCCTCTAGCTCCAACGTCGCTGGTTCAAACCTGCCCACGACTATTGAGGCCCAACAGGCCGAAACATGTCTCGTGGTGATTAGATCTGTTAAGATTTGATATATGATAAACACTGTTAAGTGCTACTTACTTGAAAGGATGCGCAAGCTCCTCCTGTACAGTATCCAGCATGACAATCGTTCGGCTTTCCCTCTAAAGCTGCCGTTCCTCTCCCCGTCAGGGGTATTACATAAGTATCTTTGACAACCACACGACCCAAGAAGTTGACATTCTCCTGAAAATAGCCGCCAGTCTCCACAACCAATGGAAGCGGCAGGCAAACATCAGTTGGAAGATGGATATCGTGGTTGAAGCTCATCTCAGACTCCTCTTCTTCGGCCTCTTCTCTGCTGTCTACGTCAACATAAGCTCTCCCGCGTTCTGTAAACCTGACATTCAACACATTCTCGTTGATTTCCACTCCAAGCGCATTGATGGCCTCCTCTTGATGTTCTTCGTCATTGAGAAGGGCGACGATCGATGACAAAGTCTCCGAATCGCCGGTATCTGCACGTAGGAAGGAAGCACCTTCAAATGGAACGAATGGATATTCGATATCGTTGTAACTAACACTGCGAATGCCATTCTGTTGAAGAGAACCGCCTCCAATTTCACTCTCATACTCAAGTGAGCGCATTATGACAGGTGTTTATAATTAATCAACACACAAACAGACTTATTGACAATCTAGCAACTGCCGCGTAGGATCGGAATTAACATTTCGTGCGCTGAGATCTAACCTAATACAAAAGTTGATGCAAAGAATGAATTGGTTGTCAGACAATACCGCACGGTTATTGTTTACCAGTGCGTTGGAAGATTAATTGCTTATGATGCTGTCTCCGTCACGGACACTGCTGCACCAGCAAATACTCTGTCAGCAATGAGCATACAATGACAGAAAAGACTACCCTGGGGTTTCTGAAGACTTCATGAAAAATATCTCAATCCATTGTAAACCAGTTAATAGCATAAAGACGATGCGTTTTCGTAGATAAAAGTTTCCATTGATCTTTCCGATGGCAGCCATTTAAAAACAAGTAACATTCACAGTGCACGTATTCAAGCATCTCGCTTCGCTTGAAGAGTTTTATCAAGTATAGTCCGGCAGCCAGAACGAGTTTCTGCAGGGAACGAGGCCGAAAATGAGACTTTCACAGAATGATGCACATCCTATTTTTACTACGAATCTGGGCATCTGCCGAGTTCTAGTGAGTTCCTCTTCTTGTCAGACAGGATCAAAGAAAAACACATGTAAATCCAATGGGACGCAGATTGCAGTTTTTGGCTAAAATGAAATTTTAAATGTTTTTTCTGATTAAACAAAAAGTACTTAGCCCAGAGTCATAATTTTTGGCATAGAATGTCCTTAGATCATTTCCTTTTATATTCATCCGCACCTGCCTATAAAGTTAAACATATTTAGATTTTGTGAGACTCTTAATGTCGGCGAACACAAACATTTTGAGCAACTTTATACACATTCAACCACATTCTCACATACATTGTCGATCAGAGGCATGATAATAGCACATGCACATCACAAGAAATGACCTGAAGACATTCTATGTAAAAAATGTGACTACAATTAATACTTTTCAGCTGATATGAGAAAACATTTAAAATTTCATTTTAGCCAAAAACTGCAGTCTGCGTCTCATTGGATTTACATGTGTTTTTCTTTGATCCTGTCTGACAAGAAGAGGAAGTCACTAGAACTCGGCAGATACCCAGATTCGTAGTAAAAATAGGATGTGCATCATTCTGTGAAAGTCTCATTTTCGGCCTCGTTCCCTGCAGAAACTCGTTCTGGCTGCCGGACTAGTAGTGCACAGCAGATTTATACAAAAATGATGAGAAAGGCAGTTGAAATATACACGAATCAAACGCTAAAACCCTTACCATACATCAGTTGTCATGGCAATTACGATCAAGGAATAGATATGTCGTCGACATTAAGCTGCACTATTGTCCACCAAAGCATCTTAAACCATGTTGTCAAAAATATCGCATTTTTGTGCGAGTATAGCAGGTTACATGCCATGTCGCATTTCAAACAAACATTACACGAATTAAACCAAAAAGATGCGCTAAAAATTCATTGAATAAGCAAGAAAACAGAGATCTGACGCGATACTATTGAGCATTTCGTTGCGCTTAAATGTGAAAACACATGCGAATGACGGAGATCTCTGTCACAAATCATCATCGCAGTTCCTAAATTTGCTCAACAGTTGACCTAATGTCACGACAAGCAGTTCAATGAAACATTTAATTTTCTTTATTTAAGTGCAAGTATAATAAAAAATCTAATCTCAAACGTCTAGAAAATGGTAGAGACCTCAAGATTCGATATTGAATTCACAACTTGCACTACTATGCAGTGAATTCAGTGACAGTATTGTTCGTATTTGACACGATATTAGTAATGACGTTACAACTTTTGGCTCGGTTACTTCACACAAGGCCCTCTGATCTATGTGCGAGCACTGACTAACGTATAAACCGTGAGTCATTCTATTTTCTTGCTTCTATTCACTGTATAGGCCTGTGTGCGAATTGATGAAATCCTTAAAAAAGAAGCCGGCCTTCGCACACAGTCATTTGGTTAGCCTCATCAGTAGAAGGCGCGAGCGCTAGCTCCTCTGAATCTTGCCGACCTATTTAACTGACTAGGCCAGTTGAATGTGTGCTGAATAGTATGATAGGATGTGATGAAACTTTTTGTATGAAAAGATTCAGTTTTCGCGAAGATCACGTGCCTGCGGTGAAATTTTTGCAAATTATTCCTACTACCGAGATGAAGCCACTTTATAAGTAGTACGAAGTAAGTCGGATATCAAAAGGAATGAATACTTGCAAACAAACATCTTAATTAAGCGGAAATTAAGCTGATTATCAAGGAAATTTCATGAACTGAATTAATGCAAGTCGTCAAGGAAAAGTTGAGATATTATTGTGCTTCTTGGCTGGGATGTCATGTTTTTAATTCAATTTTTAGCAGCATGATTCTATGATTCACAAGGCGTCATTTCTTCAATCTGAATAGTAATGTGGACCCATTTACATCTTCTTAAGTTCATTGTGATCAACTTCTTTGATTACGATGTTTTGCTTTTTCAGTGGCAGTTTATGATATGATCACGCTTAAGAAAATAATCTTATTATGATAAATCTGAGCGTTTAGCAATGGTAGCACCGAATTGCTAATTAACGTTCTATATTACCTCTCCAAGTTGTCATGACATGACGGATTGGTGGAAAACTATTCTTTATTCTGTATTGCTATCATGATCAGTCAAATTCCTGTACATTTCTCCAATGTGTAAACATTTGCATATCTCACATGTGGTACTGGGTCTCGACTCAAGCTCATTTACTGAAATCGAAACTGTATACACATTGGAGATTTAATAAATGCTGAATTACTACTCTACCTAATATACTTCCTCGATGATAGCGGGCATCTGGTAATCGGAGGAATTTTAAGTCGAATCGAATCGTGTCACGACTCACGAATCGAAACGGATAGTGGAAAACTTGCACAGGTCCATTGTAGCTTATTAGGAACATATTTGCGATTTGCTTAGCCACCTACATCGTTATCCTACAAGAAATTCGTCCAACCAAATATTATCATGCCCTTATAGTCAGGAGATGACGCAAGTCAGACAAAATGACGCCAAGTTGGACATTTTGACACAGTCAGACTTTTTGACGCAAATGGACTTTGTTCCGCACGCTCGCATCTCACCAAATTTGGTGCACAGGTGAGCTTTGTTAAGATGCATTCAATACTTTCCGCCGGTTTCGGTTTCGGAGACTCCAGATTTTCATTCTTACTGACGCAAGTCATACTTTTTGACTCACGACGGTATTCTGACGGGTCGGACTATTTGACTTAAGTCAGAAGTTGACGCATATCGAATATTTGACTCATGATAATTACTTTGTAAGTTGGAGGGGAGAATCATACATTCATAATAGGGATCAACCATCACAGAGTAAGTTACAAAATGTCTCCACCTCTTCATATAGCCTATGCTTGCATGCAAATATTGCCTGCTAGAATCAGATGGACTGATTGACGAGGTCCCCTTAGAATTTATTAATGAAGATAGTCAATAAATAGGCTACTAATCTAATTGAAGTGGGGAAATTTCAAGGTGCCGAATTCCATGACTACTGTAGGGTGACCGCCTGTCTTGCATAAATGCATCCTATTAAATCGAGAAATTTATTTTTTCCAATATATGTTAGACACTGATGATAAAGCACTAGACATACAGATTTGGCAAATAACTCTATTATTTGGCAAATTATAATTTGATTACAAATCCAAAAGCAGACACCAGGAGAATAATATTGAATAGACTATCGCAAAATTTAATTATGGGTAGGCCTGTATTAACAGTGAACACATTGATTTTACCGGAATGTCAATTTTCGTAGCGTCTCTTTTTTGAAATCGATTGGCATGTCATCAATCAGGCTTCTCTTTAATCAAAAGCGTAATTAAGTCCGATAAAAATGACAAAGGTTGCTCTTACACAGGTCAATAGATTATCTTTCTACAACACTCGTGCTATTTCCCATGATTGCATGCACCGGGTATGCTGCAATGTCGTGTATCTGTTGTGCTGCGGCTACAAGCATTGTACTTATGAGTGTATTTTTTAATGTCTGAATGTTCCATTGACTGTTCATTCTTTTTAGAACTTATCTAAGATTACAATTATGCAAATTCCCGTATAGAGATGTGCAGCAGGTATCAGAGATTGTCAAGAAATATCAATGATAGGGAATATTAATTGATTGAGACTCATTATTGCGATTCGTTGATTGCGATATCATAAAGATCAATTTATTGATTAGAAAGGCTGCGTACTTTCGATTGTAGCCACACATAGGCCTAATTTTGTTACACAAAACGCATAGCTGCAGTAAACTCATCAGATTGACAAGGCCCCTATGCTATGACTGAGAATGTACATGCAATAACAGCTACTCTAAATTAAAAGAATGAGAAAAAAAGATTACACAGTTCAGCATTCCTGCTTGATTTACTCGACGGCGTTCGTTTTAGAATGATGAGAAGATATCGCTGATTTAGCAAGGCACTTGTTTGCTTGTTAGAGTTTCACATAATTGCAGCGAGTTAATTGATCATCTTATTATTAAAGTGCATTTAATTTTGTCAACTTCTGCTCGAGTTTGAGTTTGATATAAAATTTTTTGGTGATGCATTTTATGCTCATCATTTTATGGCAGCTTCATAGCTTTTGTCTTGACGTACATTACATGTATATACACGATGAAAACTACAAATTCATGACTTACACGTAGGGTACATTTACACATTATTCATGGCCTATACGTTTCTTCACATGCACCACATTTATGAACGTCTTTACATACAGTAATAATTTGAATTTTGATAATAAGCTCGTGTTGAGCAACAAAATTTGGGTCGACGGATCTGGTACTCAATTGAGTTCGATTTCATCTAGGATTTTTAAATCGGCTTAATGCAATGAAAGTGACGAAGTCTGCTCAACAGCTCAGGAGTGCTGGTAGGTCTACACATACGCTAAATACCACGCACGGGGAACATAATTTACAATATTGTCGCTTTATCTCCTCCCATCTCATGCCTCCCTAAAGCTCGTGAAGTGAATAAATCATCAGACTTAAAATACTGTGTAAGTTCTGTAATACTTCGCGAAGTAAAAAAACTTCGCATGCAGTCCCTACATGAATGAACCTAAAATTTGAAAGCACAAATTCACGTGCTTGCTTTAGATTGGCAAAGATCAAATGCAAAAACTTATTCAAATTGAGAGTTGGGATTTTAAACCCGGAGGTGGGTGCCCAAGAAGCATATGGCTGCATGTCGTATATGCGAACATGTCACTGAAATTGTCTCAAATACTTGTAATGGCTAGTATTGAATACTGATAGCAGTTCTACAAAATAATCGTATTTTTATTGTGGTTGTCTGTCCTGCAGGGAAGATGACAATTCATATCTTTCCGATAACAAAAAATATGTGAAAAATAGTGGTATCGTAAAGCTTACATGTAATTGTGAATTTTAAGTAGCATCTTCTATTATGTAGGCATAATATATCCAACAAGAAACAAGCATCAAATATGCTGCTACTCATATTAGACCTACCCATACTAATTCACAATTAGAAAGTAACATTCATTCTACGTATAAGACATTATGAATTGACCTGTTTCGTAATCTCGAGATTGTAATTTTTTGGGGTCCCGAAATCCCAGGATTGGGTTTCCAAAATCTGTATGTTAATTCCTATCCCGGGATCTGGAAAAGTACCTAGGACTGCAGTCCCTAATCAATACTAAATCCCAACCGGGACATGTTCAATCCTGGGATTCCGCATTTATCCGGGACTGAAACTTTCCATGACTTTGGAATTCCTAATTTGTGGTCATAAACACATGCAAATTTTACATTCTCAACAGCAAGAATTATAGAGCTATTCAATAAGAGATAGTATTTCTATGCTTCTTTAAGCTGAGTGGATGGATGGTAACAACTGTGATAACGGGTTGGAGATAAACCTTAAGTTCGAGATTCATAAGCGACCGATTAGTCAGCTCATCATTTGTTAGTCAACTATCTTCTTCTGTCACACGCCGTGTAATTGTCGACTTAGATCAGATGCTGTTTGAAAATCGCTCGCCTTTCCTTACTGTGTATTCTATGCATCACTACAACTCGCTACAGCGTCATCGTCGATTTTAGGCTTATAAGAGTGATTTATTTGTACTATATGAAGTAAAACTCAATTACCTTTGCTTACACGCTTAATCATTCGGCAATTTCATACGTATTTTGAATGTTCATGTAAGTACAATTTAGGAAATCCAAGTTCCAAGCTATTTCTTATTAATAAGATAAGTTTATAATTTGTCATATTGGTAATCACTAAGTTGCAATGGTGTGTGACGATTTAAGTCGTCAAGCACACATTTACAAGTCTAGCTAAATTTTGATCAGATTTTTTCAACCTCAAGAATTTTTAAGCTACTGATAAGCGCATTTATACCACAAAAAACTGGTATAATAAAATGACAAGAGAATCTTGCATGAGGCATGACAGGCTTTTGTATATAAGGACATTGTGATGCAATCCCCAGGACTTTCAAAATCCTGGGTTTCCGACATATCTCTAGACAGATAAGGTTTCTAAATTGATCAACATCGTGCCAAAAAGGAAAGAGAAGATGTGTTTCACAACTGCGTAATTCCAAGTTGAAATGATATACCGGTAGGCCTATACAAATAATATGAGTCAAAGAATGCTTCCTTTCCATTGTGAGAATTCATTTTTCAGCATATTGCTTTATTTCCGACCAAAATTATTTGATTCATAACAGAAATGGTGCAATGCTTGAAATATATGGTGAAGTCCAGAAAAAAGTGAACTTTTTGCAATTTTTTTTGTCCCTCCCCGGATTCCGCAAAGTTATTGATCAAACAGTCAACTATAATACATCATTTTGTAGGGTATCGCTTGCTCTATCCGGCCCATACATCGTTTTTTATATATTTGACAGTCTATTATATTTTTCGTCCGCATCAGTTCTGAAAACACCGGATTTTCGCATGTCCCCGGAAATTTATCTACTTTTTAGAAGCCTGTGAAACATATTCAGCAGGCAGCTGACCAAAGTTCTTTTATGCTGTACATATGTCATTCACCCACGTTATCTGTGAGATAGCGCAGTTGTCTTGAAATTCATTATTTGGAGTTTTAGAGACTAAAAACCGATGTCCCCATAATTTTGTGTCATCTCTTCGACGTCAAAAGCGAATTCTCTTTTGACCCGCTAGCCTTGCCAGTTCTAGAGGACATAAAGTGCAGGTTCAGCAACCATAGAAGTGTTGCACTTTATCATTACTAATCACTTGAAACTAGAAAATTGAGGATGTCTTCATTGTAAGATATATCGTCATCTCCTCGACGCGTCGAAGATATGACGCGTCATCTCTTCGACACGTGTCATGTTCAATTTTCTTTTCTAGCTTTGCCAACTCTGAGTGAATTGTGGTTTGACATATGAAAATGTTGAAATAGGATGATATCACAATGTTTTGAGGTCTATCTTCATTAAAAATCGAACATTTTTTTCTGGGGATAAAAAAATCACGAAATGTTCTGGATTTCACCATGTCTGGGACTGTGAAATTAGAGTTGTCGTGAATCACATATGCACATCATTTACCTAGGACAACTTGAGACAAATGTGGATCTAGGATAACTGAACTTTATTTTCCTCACCGGTGTCATATTTTCTAAGAGAGAATATACATGTAGCACTGCTTTCTAATGGTAAAATGCTCTAAATCAGATAGAGTACTTTATCATCATACTCTAAGACAATAAAGCACTCAGACTTTCGGTCTTCGTGCTTTATTGAAAGATACATCATTTTGAGGAATGATTGTCTCATTTCATTGTTATAATAATGGATATGGGGCTTGCGGTTTGAATTTTAGCCTGAATGAGAGTAAAGCCTATGCATGTACTTTTTCATGTACTACGGTATCATCAGCCCGTCTCTATTTCTACTTTCATCTCTCAGAAAAGATTCGTTATTTACACCAAAGTATAATTTGTTTGGAGAATTTTTCCCATTGCTTCATAGTTATCAAAATTCATCTAGAAGGATAAAATCGACAATGCAGCGACTGGCTCATCAATTTCTCTGAGCATCAAAGTCGAAAGTCCTGATTAATAGACTGTACTTGAGGGCATATCGGTGAGGGTATCTGAAGAATCCTTCTTCGGGATAGTGTGGTGCATCAAGCAGATTTCTATTTACATGTGTGTTAGCTGGGAATTCCGATTTGGAACAGTACTGTAGTACCTGCAGTATTCTAGTTGAATGTAGTTGGTAGACTTTCCTTTCATCTTATTCAATTTGTTTCCAGTCTTCATGGATTATATTAGGCTTACATCTCTCGCTACAGCTTTGCTGATGATCCCAAATTAATGCCTCCCATTTTTGTTTGATCTCGCTCGTGCAGATTTCGAGAGATTTTTGAAAACCTAAAAACGTAGAAAAATTTGTATTTTGGCCGGGGAGGCCTGAACTAATAGCAACATTTTGATAACGTTGGAGAACTAATACTATTATCATTGCTCTATAATACTGAAATACTAATATAGAACAACTATATATGCTATAATACTAATTATTGTTTTTGGAATTCACGCTGTATTTGATGAATACGGTTGTCGCAAACAGACGATTCTTCATGATGAACCAAAAGTACGTTGAGGTATCGACGTTTCGCGTATTCACGCTTCTTAAGGGCTTCTTAAAAGCTAAAAACAATCAACAGAAAGTCAGTAGGGCGTCAGGAGGGAAAAACATAGTTATTTACGTAGTGGGTTAAAGAATTCTACCCTTACAACAATTGGTCAAAATCTTTTGCAGAAGTTGCCAGAAACATACATGTAGCGTAATAAGGATTTTTTGTTTTGCTTCATCTTCGAATTGACAATTTTATTATAGAAGAGTAGAAGTGCATGCCTCACGACAATTATCTGAAGAAGGTTTACTTAAAAAAACTCGGAAACATTTCACTCATTGGACCCTATTATGTAAGCCTAAACATTCTTCTTGCCATTCCATTATGGCCGGGTGATGTGTCATCGATTTCAGTGTTACTTCCTTTCGAGTGACACAGAGCGGTCGAACACATGAACAGGCCTAATCCATTTCTGTGGCCTGATCGCACGAGTTCAAAGATCACTAGTCGCACAGAAATAGTCAAATAGTCAAACAGCCAGAACGAGATTCTGCTAGGAACGATGCCGAAAATGAGACTTTTACAGAATGAAATAAACCTACCACGAAGCTGCGCGTCTGCCGAGTTCTATCCGGTTCCTCATCTTGTCAGACAAGATCAAAGAAAAACACATTCCAGTGCAATAGGACGAAGATTTTTTATATGCAGTTTCTTCAGGTCATTTTCTATGCATGCAAATCTGTCTGTGAGGCTATTCACATTCAGATTTGGCGAGCCTCCTAATATTGAAAAATATAAGTATTTTCAGTCATTTTTCATGTATACCTCAAATTCAGTAGTTTTGAATCCTTATGGATGCGTTGCTGTATCCACTGGATTAGAAATTACGTTGCCTGAGGCTTGTCGGCATCTCTGTTATTTTTGTTTGTTTTTTCTGTTATTCCATAAATTGCATGAATGTTTTAGTTGTGTGTACCTGTAAGTAGGTAAGATGAGAATCGTTATTCGGCTTTCAGCCAAAAATTGTGGCAGAAGCCAGCAGTGGATCCCCGGATTGTATAGATGTCAATTATCTGTCCGATCTGAGGATTAGTTGGTTTTTGGATTGTTCATCATTGGCGGATAGCTTCACGCATTGAATGTATAAGCAACGATAATAAACAAATATCGAAATCAAATACTAGATGACAGTGTAGGAATAGCAAACTGACATCGAAGTCCCGATTGTTACATATCCATTGTTAACTATGGGATGCCAGGCGGATAACCAGAATGCACATCCGATTGCACGGATATCCATCAAAAAACAGCGAACCAGATATCGGTTGGATATCAAGCATATCTGCTTATAAGATACGGATCTCCTTGGGATAAAAATTTGTTATCCGCGGAGATAGACTGGATATCCAAACGGCTCCTGATGTAGAAATAGTGGTGTGTGTCCATTCAGCCGTGAAGATCCTTTGATATCCGGAGAAACTATAAGATGCTGATCGGATCCGTTTGCTCGGAGGGGTGCGATTTAAAGATGGCGACAATGATGATGCTGCAGCCCTTCAGCATCATCATTGTGCGTAACTTAGCTGTGGTACAATGTAGATGAAAGTAGACAGTAGTTTTCTCGTAATGATGATATATCTGCATATGCATGTGACAGATATTTCAGAAGTATAATTATCGTATGTCTACATGTGTGTTCGCACCATTGCTGCCCACTGCGATTTGTTTTTTTTAGATTTTCTCATCTTCTTATCCCAGCAGTATAATAATATCTGTAAGAACCTCAGAGCCCTATCGAATGCTTAGAGTAAATTTTGGTAGCCTACTTTTGGCTTCAATTCACAAATAACAATGTCAAGAAAATAACAAAAATCATTGAAAACCATAGCCTGAAAGGGAAGTGACATCTGCTGATGTCCTTCTATTCTTGTTCTTTGTCCTATTTATATTTCTCATTTGTTGCCAAGTTTTCCTCTAATTTTTGCTCACTTGGTGTGAGGCCTATAAATGCTCTGCTGCTTTATCCCTTTACAAAGTTCTTATTGACAATAGGCCTATTGCTTTCGGATATTGTAGCTTCCATACTGTGCTCCCCTCCACATCCTTGCTAAATTCACATTCCAAAAATTGGACTCAAACAATTTTCTCAATTTCAATTCCTTCCTCCAGTTTCATGCATCTTCAAGGAATGACATGCCTATTTGACGATCCCTTGAACAAGCCAAAAAATATAGGCAAGGCCTACTATTCAGGTCATGTCGTTGCCCTCCTGATAAACGGAGTGTCAACTTTCCGGTCTCATTATTTGATATGAGATGGCAATTTTCTAATTAATCGATTCGAACATTCTGCAAATTACGGTATATTTCGATTACGATGAATGTTCCAGATGACAGAAAATTACTCCTGCGGTCAGCTCATTCATAGTGTGATGATCATTGAAACTTTGAGCAAATTATCCTGACAAATAATTCTAACAGTGGATAACATTGAATTAGAAGAAAGCATGACCGCTATATTTCTGTTGTGCAAAATTTACCATGAACCGCTCTCTGAACTAAGATTGTAAATCTTGGGCATCATTTAATATAGGCCTATTTGATTCCATGTTAACTTGTTCTTTTGAGATAAGCGCTTTATTCGATACATAAAATTGTTGAGAGGACTTTTGACCGTATATTTAGATATTAATATACTGCATTGCATTATCGATCGTTTTTGAGTCAAATATACCAAATGCGTCAAATTGTCCGGACACGTCAGGAAGTTTTCAGAATTTATTTCATGATTTTGAGTCAAATATACGAACTGTGTCAAAAAGTCTGACTTCAATTTTCATTTGCTTCAGCTTGAGTCAAATATATAGTCCGGCAGCCAGAACGAGTTTCTGCAGGGAACGAGGCCGAAAGTGAGACTTTCACAGAATGATGTACACCCTATGCCTACTACGAATCAGCACATCTGCCGAGTTCCAGTGAGTTCCTTTTCTTGTCAGACAAGATCAAAGAAAAACACATGTAAATCCAATGGGACGCAGATTGCAGTTTTTAGCAAAAATGAAATTTTCTATGTTTTTTCTGATTAAACGAAAAGTAGTAAGTCCAGAGTCACAATTTTTGACATGGAATGTCTTCAGGTCATTTCCTATGATACGTATGCATGTGCTTTTATCATGCATCTAATCGGGAATGCATGCGAGAATGTGGTTAAATGTGGATAAAGTTGCTCAAAATGTTTGTGCTTGCCGACATTAAGAAGCTCGCCAAATCTAAATTTGTTTAGCTTTATAGACAGGAGTGCATGAACATGATAAGAAATGACCTGAAGACATTCCATGTCAAAAATTATGACTCTGGGCTTAATAATTTTCGTTTAATCAAAAAAAAACATGGAAAATTTCATTTTAGCTAAAAACTGCAATCTGCGTCCCATTGGATTTACATGTGTTTTTTTTATCTTGTCTGACAAGAAGAGGAACTCACTAGAACTCGGCAGACGTGCCGATTCGTAGTAGGCATAGGATGTACAGCATTCTGTGAAAGTCTCACTTTCGGCCTCGTTCCCTGCAGAAACTCGTTCTGGCTGCCGGACTAATACTTTTTGCGTCTAATATACCATTTGCGTCATAAAGACCGACTTGCGTCACGTCACGTATCTATTTAATGATTATTTTTTATGCTACTGCTTGTATCTCAATACAAGTAGTGTGATAGTCAATTATCTTCAGATGCGGCATAACATTATCAGTGGCTGCCTCTAATGAAGATATTACTACATTTCTAATAAAGGGATTAATCGTCGGTACGCACGATTTAGGCAGATTACTGTCTGGTAACTTTACTATAGAAGTCGAGGGCCTCAGCGAGGTAAAGAAATAGGGATTTCTTTTATTACTATAATTACGCTGATTCGTAAAGTTTCTAAGTTTTCTGCATGCCATCCTTTATCTGAATTTTTTATTGTCAGATCCACTGATTCCCAAATCAGATCTCGGAGAAAATTGTTGTGCTTTCAACGGAGATCGTCTGTTTACAACAATTCATTTATTAAGTATTCGAAATTTTCATGATTTGTGAACCATGCCATATACCGCTCGTTGTATTGGTGAATAAAGTCTCTTTATTATTATTATTATATACTAACATTCAAAGAGATACTATCGAATGACAAACTAGTATGGACCGCTCGATTATGTATAAGACCTGAACTGCCCAGCCATATTGCGTACTTCAGAGTTCTTAGCAGACATTCACATCAGCTGTACATAATTCAGTCACACGATGGCTAATTAATATGAAATGCTGTGCGCATGGCTGGAAATAGTGGACGTGGGAATACAAGAAAATGTGCATGTCTTCATAAATACTCAAGGAACAAAGAGATCATGAAGAAACGGTTGAAAAGCAATCCATGTGAAGACGTCGTACAAGCAGGAAACTCTTATACAATGAGCTTCACATCGGGGTCCGTTATTTTGGGATTTCTGATAAATTATTCATGCCTCCCACGTTACTTTTTCAAATTTTGGGACACGAAAATCATCAACTTTTTCAATTCAGGACAATTTCAGGACATTTTTTCGCATCAGCCTCCACCATCCCTTACAGCTGCTCCTTTCCCACCCTCCTAGTGTAGTAGTCGATCGCAAGCCATTCTATCAAGCTAAGTAGTATCCTAGAATTCGTTTTCTGTGAACAACTTTTCAATTTACTTGCAATTGTATCTTTGTTGATTTATGCCAAGCGATGAATTCCGATTTCCATTTATTAGTATCACATATTATTACAGTAGTATTATTATTTTTTTGTCAATGATTTTTTACCTCGGAATTTGGTTAAACATCAAATTAGCCCTATTTCAAATTTTGTCAAGAAAGCTCAAAACCTCCAAGTTCTATGCCTACTGGGTCCTACTTAAAAGAACATAAAAACGAAAATCAAGATGGTCAGAAGTTTTTACTATGATAGGAACCAAGGTGACTTGATCCTTTGAATTCATGTTCCTTCAACAGCTCGGCAAGTCAAGGGCGCTTAACTTCCTGCAGTCCTAAAATGAATCTGCCTAGCTATATTTTACTTGGTTCCGTATACCGGCAAATTCAATTCGAATCTGATGACTAGTTGACAACCGTTCTAAGCATAGCTTAAGACATTCTTCGCAAAAATTGATATTTTCAATTGTAATGTACGGAAAAACAAAGAAATCGTCATACTTTAGGACTTTCAGGACAAACCTTCATATTTCAGGACAAATCAGGACAGTTTTAGAAATTTCAGGAATACCACGAACTTCAGGACGAGTGAGAGACTTGAATTATCTACTTCTTTACTGCATTTCAGATGCATTTTAAGCATCTGTTTCAAAGTCTGGCTAAGTTCATATAGCGGGGTATGAGAATGATGATCCGCTACGGATAGTTGGTGACACTATTTACCTCCTCAAGATATTATATCATTAATATTGCCAATGACTGTTGATTGGCTTGAACAAAACAAATTGGAATTAAATTGGTCCGAAACTCAATGCGTGGAGTTGGGAAAATTCTCAGATTACTTGGTTTTTAAAACAAATGGACAATTTCTCCAAAGGAAGTGTCACACGGTGTAACTATTGACTGCAAATTTCAATAGAACAGTCCAGCTAAAATATTTATTCGGAAATTTGTGCGGAAACTTAGTGGCATCTATAAAAATAGTCTAACACTTCACTGGCAGAATATTGTGCCAGAAATTGATGGAAACCTATGCTCTCCTTCACTGTGATTCCGCTTCAACATTGCTAATGCTTGCATTCCACACATCGAGAAAACCGGACTAATTTAGGAAACGTGTATTTCGCATTATCCATGCAATGAAGGCTTTCAAAACTTGGTTCAAGACTCCAAATATCATATTGGATGCATTCCGTTTCCATGAACATTGGTGTCAAGCAAATCGCTTCATTAAATCTACTGGAAGACTAATATATCAAAGTCAAGACCTTCTTCTCCAGAAGCCACAATTGAATAATGGTCCGAATAGCGATGCATTATCCCTACAACCCAGTGAACAATAGTATCCAGCAGAAAAGCTTTCCCTGTTGAAATTTGGCAACGATCAGGCTCAATCAGTTACAAGCATCAATCATTTCATCAGATAGTTGAACAAAATCAGCCTATGAAAAGTCTACTGAAATGGAGCTGGTCTGATTTGAAAAATATGGAAATTTTAGTAGTCCTTGCCTCATTACATTTCGCCTCATCTGAATTCGTCACTCAGAGCCAAAATTTCAACAAAAGTAGGATAAAAAAGAAAAAACTGAAAATTACAAGACGAAATTTAAAGTCAACTGCAGTTAAGATCCTATTCCCTAATGCCCCATTATACATATCAATAAAAACAACGCCAGAGAGAACGACTTCCTCAACATCTGAAGGTTGACGAGAGAAGATGGGCAAGTCGAAAGGATTCTATATAAGAGATGAATCTCTGAGAGATAAAAGAAAAGTGGAAAATGACACTACATGTGTGCATGTACCATCTTATTACGTTATCTTTATTAAAGAAGAGATATTGATCCTTCAAACAGTACAAAGTTTGTTGCAACATGTCCAGGTCGACGCTTATGAGTATTCGTATGCAATTTTTTGGCTTAGTATTTTTTCTACATCAGTGGTTCTCAACCCTTTTAGGAACGCCGAATGCATGGACAACCCAGCCTTGACCGACAAAACAATAAGGCACTGTAAAAGCTCTATAACGGTACTCTCTTGTTAAATTATGTGATCATAATTATATGTTCGACTATTGGTTCAATTTTGCTTTACACTGTCAAATGTTGAGCAGGGTAAAATACCAGCATTTTATATATTATATACGCTCTTATAAGGTCAACTTGGTGAAGTCACTCACAATGAAATCTCACAGAATATGCTCGCCTGAGACGCTTCCTGCTGAGCTGGAGAGTATAAAGTGCGTGCTGCTGGATAATGGATATCCCTCGTTTTTCATAGAGAGGTATATGACTCAATCTCCTGTCGAGTCAGCACAAGAGTTCGGCCCTGAAAAGAAGAAGGTGTACATTAAAGTCCCATACATTGGTGAGAAGTCAGCTTCCTTTTTTCGGACGTCAATCAAGAAGGCCTTTCGCCTGTATCCTGCTGCTTTGCCGACCGTGATATTCAGCACTCAACGTATCTCGATCCGGTCCCCGAAAGATTTTGTGCCTGTTCGCCAAAAATCTAATGTTATTTACTCATTCACGTGTATCTGCAGTAGCAGATATATTGGGAGAACTGGCCGCAAACTTGAGGACCGTATCTCAGAACACGTGCCAAAGTGGTTGAACAATTCCGTCCGCAAACCTCCTCGATCCGTCTGCGCTCCGGCAAGTGCTGTTACTCGGCATTTACAAGCTTGTAGCTGTGATACTGACACTGCTCGTTCTTCTTTTAAAGTTTTATTTTCAAACAGACATTCTAATACTTTGTCCTTTACGGAAGCTTTGGCTATTCGAAGGTTAGCCCTAATTTGTGCGTATAGAAGGAACATATCATTTCTTTATACTTACCTTGGTAGTTCACTTTAATTATTATTTGGAAATTTCCTTGTATTGTCTCGTTTACCTGTGTCATTATCCATTGATTTTCAATTCGTGTCATGAACGCATAATTAATTGTCGGCTTATTGTTGTCATTGTCATCTCCAGTGTCCGCTTGACTTCATGTGATTTCATCTCCAGTCATAGATCTTGTACCTTCATTCCTGTGTAACGCGTGAAGCAGAGCAGGCGAAACATGTCGCGTTAAATACATCTTCGACAATGAAAGCGGTTCTCATATTTCTGTATAAAATCAAAGCATTTTGCAAAATATATTTCCAGACTTGTCTGACTTTTTGTGACACGCGCTTCAGTGTGTGACTTTAAAGATATAATAATTCACTTAATGAAGGCAAATTGTGAAAAACCGAAGTGCAACTTTCTGCTGTATTTAACTCGACCACATCTTCAGTAAGCATTTATCATGTTGTTGCACCAAAATGTCATAATTCATTGACCACCACTCTTCTTGTGATTTGTCATTTATCTTATTTATTAAACACAATGTTCGCGTTTTATCAATTCGATGAGTTATCGTCCGTCTTAATGAACATAATACTATGTAAGTAGCACCTTACATAGGTATCATCATAAAACTGATTCAATATCTAAAATGTTTCACTGGCGCTTTCCGAAACTTCGCGCAACATTTGATACCGATACGTTGTGCAACGATATTCTTTCGTTGGTCTATGAATTTCGAAAATCTCTGCATCAGAGAAGCAACCAAATTGCTGACATTGATATTTTGTTGAAGCTAGAAGAGTTCAGGTGACCTACATCATTCGTCAATGCTGTGGTCTCTAGCCTATTCATTTCAAAAGTTCTACGTGTAAGCGAAATTCAATTATCAAGCTCGAAGAAATTCAATCAGTCTCAAAACTGACATGCAGTCGTCACACCCTGCATCCAATGCCGCTACTTTGCTGGAATTTTTTTATCAAATGTTTGATTACAAGGATTTGCTTGACTTGGATTCATGCTTGGAGGCTCACGACAAAATGACATAGCCAAAGCGCAGAGTGGTTAATGCTAATGAATACAGCTCTAAATGACGAAGTAAAAGGATTTTTAGACAAGAAAAGCCTGCAAATGGAGCTGAAAGTAGTAAAAAAGGATTTTATTTTCTTGTATTTCACATGTTTTGCATGGCCTACATTTCTTGAGCCTGAATAATAGATCTTTGTGTTTTGTAGCCCACACATTTCATTCTTTTAACATTTCTCTTTCAGTGCTTAAATGTAATCGGTATTTTTCCTACCTGTCAGCAATAACTTCAGTTCATGCCCCTCATTGATTTACATGCATTCATTATCTGTCAATCCCGCTGCATCGCCATGTAGAGACATATCAATACTAACCGCTCTGTGCTATTGCCATGTCATTCTGTCGGGATCCTCCAAAGTGATTGCGTCAATTCAAGTCGAATAAATTTTTGTGTTGGCTTTCCGTGCTCTCAACGCACTGCATCACGTGGCGTGTACATACATATCAAATGTTTGATATTGATAAAGGTCTGTTGCAATCGATGCTCCAATGAAATCAAAGTTGAAAGAGAATTTTAGTCTTCTTGATATTTCACATTACTTTACTACATCACTATTATATTTTATGTTCCGTTTCGTAATGAAATGCGATATTGCTTGATAAATAGAATAAACAAAAAATAAGTAAACACGCTACTCAAACTTTCATTAAGTGTCTCTAAATCTAGGGTTTTGAATATACTCACAGAAACGATTGCAGCAAGATGTTAATGCAGAAAGGGCGAGATTCTCCACTTTATTAAATTCGTCCTAATCTTCTATGAAATACATAGATATGTGGACATTTCAAGACTTACTGAGAATTGCTGAAGATTGGTCCAATTCGTTAAAACGATGATAATGAGAATCACTGACAGCTTTAATGAATACTTTTGCATAGTTGGGAAACGTGTGTGTGACTTTGGGACTGGGTTCAGTGTGTGATAATGAAAAAGATTTTTCTAATCGCAAATTTAACACGAGATAAGGAAGACAGTGTGATATCTTTTCTATTTATGCACATCAACATTGCTGTTATGAAAAATGCATGATGATAGTGATCATTTAATGTCATAACGATTTCAAAGAATACTCTGTAAGTTTCTATCCATTGAAAGCCAAATTCTAGCTACCACCTACACCTGCTTTTCGAAGTAAAGAATACTACAGAACATGATGACAAAATAAAGACATTCCAAGAATTTCCGAAATGTCAAATAAAGTTGATTTATTGATGTCTGTATTGCAGTAGTTAAAACAATCATCGGAACTTTTGAAGGAATCATGATTTCCTTCTCAATCATCATTTCCATGCTCCTCATTGCGTATTTCACAGTTTTTTTCTGAATACATTGCGTGCATGCAACTGTGTAATGCAGCGATGAAGATTTATGATTGATTATTTTCTTCCATGAGTAAATGATACGCTCTAAGAACAAACTGAGAAATGTATAAAACTATGATTCCAATCTGTCCCACCACCTCATGAGATTTGCTTCTTAGAACTACTACTACAACTCACATAATGCAGATAGCCAATCACATAAAGAGAAAATTGAAAACTATCTCTCTAGATCTTCAGGTCATCAGTACTTTGCAAGCGAGCAGTTTCTTTCGGTTCCATTAGCCATTTGAACATCGCGTGTTTACTTTCTTATCCATTTATCTGCTTCTAGTGGATGTAGACAAAGGGGTGAAAGGAAAGAGTTGGAAATTTTCAGAATAGCGTGTAAAAAATTTGTAACATTTTTGTTTAAATTCTGGCTGACGCGGTTTCTTTAGAAATGCGAAAACTACATGTAAACACATGTTACTCTTGAGTTTTACTATCACAATCTTGCATATTTCAAGGTGAATGACGATGAATTTGGATTATTTTTTGTCAAGTGGAAAAATAATATTATGGTGCACAATCTTCTTTTATATGACGTTGATGTTCTAATAAGATTTCACACATCATAATGATGTATATAAAAGTATAAATTTCATAACGAACCACTCTAAAAATGTACTTTGAAAAATGGTACCACTATTGAAAATATGTTTGTCATGAAATATGGAATCCCGGACTAGCATGCTTGAGAAATACCTGAATTATGTTTTGAGTCTGTTGCACTTCTTGAAATAATGACTATTAATATAGCAAAAATGCCTGTCCATTGTCATTCCACTCTAAATGTGGAAAATGGGGTGACTGTATACAGCGGATGTGCCGACATAACTGCATTTTACTGGAGCAACTAAAGCCTTGAGGCAAATATTTTACGTTCAATATGGACATCAGACAATGACTCACGCTGTTAACATTGTTTCAGTGGTTCTTGAATCGGCCCAGATATTCACTCTTGAACATTATTGTTTCTGTGATATTTGTATTTTATCATTAGGCCTGCTTTGATTTTTTTGTCATGTACATAATTTTTCTTAAACGTTGGCTACCTGACATATTACAGTATTTTGAATTGTCATAGCGTCATCGCTTTTCATATTTGGTGTAATTGGAAAGCGGAAGTTCGATGATCGATTGCGCTGTGAGTCCTTCCATAATCAGACAATGCCTTTGTCAAACAATGTGCCTTCCCTTAATTTGGTGATGAATGGGCGACAAGTTGGTTTGAATTGTATTCCCCATAACATTTATTCGGAAGCTACCTTGCCATTTTCAACACAAACAATGAAAACAAATTCAATAGGAACTGCAAGCATTAGTCATTGCGCTGCTCACTCTCAGCAGTTCAGAAGAACTTCGTGTAATTTTCGCCAAACGTTTGAACCTGCTATTCAAGTTTGTTGTAAAGTGTACTTCTCAGAATTAATTACTGAAGACTGAACATTCTGTTAAGTTTGATTAAATAGAAAATTTTATAAAGACATGCAATCGAAATACATTTGTGTTTGTTTGCAAACTACAAGTTGGCGCAATAGTCACAGGGCTCGTGCGGTTTGTGAAAGTTTATAGAAGTTTATATATTTTGAAAAAAAAGTGCGAGGCCTTGAAAGTTTGTGAATTTCACGATTTTTCAGAAAAATTTGTGAATTTTTGGAGTATCATCTTTAGAATTCTGCAGATGTTTTGCTTTCACGATCTTAAACATCACGAAGTCATAGAGTCATCAAAGCATCATGAAATGTGGTTTTACGAAATTCATGGAAGCATTTGTCAGGTGAATCGTGGATGGACGAACCAAACTGCAAAACGTCCCTGGAAGGACTATGGAAGTAACTATAATTCAAGTTTGAAATCACATTCTTGAATCTGGAGTCACAGTTATTGCACAAAATGCATAGATGCTATAAAGTGTGAAAACTCCTGATGAATTGGACGTCGAGCAATTTATAGCAGATTTACATGTACATGTGCACTCTTTAAAATACTCGAGTGCTTGAAGACATTAATTACCGTTCATCGAAAGAACAGTAATGTCTTCACGGATGACATCACGGATCACGGTGTGACCGGATGGTTTATATAACAGTTTTAATTTGGATTAACTCATTTCAAATTTGGATCAATGGGAAAACTTCAATCATTTTTTCGAGTATCTTCCATCACAGAAAGAATTCCGAATCACTATTCTGTCAACTGACCGCTACAAACAGCTCGCAATTGATCTTTAAAATACTTGATCCATGTCTTGTATTTAGCATTGGCATTTCTTGGTGCTGGAATTGATGCAGAAGTGCAGAAGTTGCCAACTGGATTGGACCAGACGCAGAAAACATATAAGTTTGCTGTGAACCTGGCAAAAGTTGATGCAACAAAGTCTGAAAGTAGAAAGTCTACCAAGAAGACAATGTCGGAACTAAGACCATGTCGCATTTATTGAATAATGAAGCTTGCGAAAATGACGTGGAGAAATTCAGGAATGTTTGTGTGGTTATCTTCGTGGTAGTTATCAGCAACCTACAAATGTCTCCTCCCTTTGATGCCGATATCAAAAATTACAGACGAGTTCGGAAATCCAAAGTGCAGGTGTTAATCAAATCTAACAAGATGTGTAGGTCTAGGTCTACTAATTCTCAATCACGGTTTTACGATCTCTGAATCAGACTTTTCGTCTAATAAAGCCATCGTAGATTTTCACCGGGGCTCTCTGGACAAAAAACGCTTGTGTTTAATCGTATGGATTTGCTTTGCCTTGCGATTTGAACTATGCATATACTCGCACATTGCCATTACTGCGGCCAACGGCAGGCAGCAAAACCGTTGAAAGCTGAAGCTCATGCAAAGTATTCAACTTCCAATGCAGTCAAGCGCATTATGTCGGGGGAGCTAATGAGAAGAATGGGAATGGTGGTATAGATGGGAGTGTCGGGAAGAGATGAAGAATGGAATGATTTTTTTGATTCAAGTGATGTATTCTGCTAAGTCCTAATATCGTGGTGCTTATTCTTGAAAGCTTCAATCCTTATACAATTGTTTTGTTGCCATTAATTGAGCTGATACTTGGACATGGATTATATCGGCTTCTATTGTATTAGTGACACTATTGTGAGTTTCATTTTTGTGATCGAGATCGTCTGACCAAATAGTTTTGATGTAAATATTTGTTTTTTTACTAAGTAAGATTGTTTTATTTCTAAAGCTTTAGTACATGTTTATCTAGAAATAATTATCTATCTTGTTGTTGACGTCAGCAATTATTCAAGAGCAAACATTTATATTGTTTTCAATTTTATTTCTTTTATCAAGATTATCCGATCAACTAGTTTTAGAGGTAATTATGGGTTTTATCTGCCTTTTTAATGCTTGTTTTTCTGTCAGCAAATGTCTGCATAATCACTGTTGAATTGCAAACACATTTTCGTCTATTTTTGTCTTGATATGGGAATTCTGCCCGACTCTACTAAAAGTAGTAAAAGAACCCTTGGTAGGGCCCTATTTCAGAGTTTACAAAATATTCCAATGCAGTTACAGACATACACCCCGGTATGTAGGCTACCTATATCATTTATACTCACTTTATTATCATGCATCAATCTCTTTGATTCATCTCTTCAGATTTCATCAGTTGTCATACAGATTTACGTATGGATGATGACTCCTGTAAAGGACAACGTAAATTTTGAAAATCATGTTCATCAACATTAACAACGGAATCATTGACAATACAACCATCTCCATGAATCGTCTCCGCGTATAATATCACGTGCATAATTTCGTCATACTAAAATCAATGATCCAATAATGTTCATAGCAAGACGTGTGGCTATTACAAAAATTATCAAGAAAAATGTATGGAAACTCCTACGATCGTGAAAATTAAATGATATAACACTACAGACTAATTGAAGCACCCAGAATGTTGCTTCAAAGTTGGGTAGGCTTTGTATGAATTAGACGTAACAAATTTCAAGAACAGTAAAGCACAAAAAGAACCTGTGAAAAGGGGAACAATATAGCAAACTATAGGCTTATACGGAATGCTAATAAGCACAAAATCTTTCATAAAGCGTGTACAAAATATAAAACAAATGCGCAGGTAACATCAATCATCAATTAAAACAATTAAATTGTCGTTGATGTTGAAGTTCGATCTGATGATATACAACTTCGCATTTAACAATCCTGGCCTTATATAGAAAAAACACAATCTCCTTTATTAGATAACCCAGCCTCCTATTTAAAAAACCCACGGAACGAGGTTTTTATGAGTTTTTTAAGTATGACAACCCTGTAGGTATAAGTCTTTTCATACGTTGTAATACATTATACTTTCTTTATCAATATGTCTAAAAGTAAAAGTTTGTCACGTCTGCTGTTATCTCCTTCATTTGTTGATTCTTCTTTGTGCGTTATTCTTGGAATGATAATCCCTTCCTTCCTACGTTGAAGGAAAGCAAGCTGCCATTGCTGGAAAACTGACTTTCCATGCGGTCCATAGATATTTCTGCAAAAATGAAGCTCAGTGTACTTGCCGGTTGCTACTCCATCTATCTGACAATATACGGTAATTCGCCATCAAAAAGGAATATACATGTACTTCGGATGTATAATAATTGCAAAAGCTTCTTCAATGTCGGTCGTGGAACTTTTAATTCTTCAAATGAATATCAAGTGCTGTCTCAATCGTTGCATCAACCGGAACATAGGTGAATAATGAACATACATGTATATCAAATGAAATCAGATGATGTGATTCTTCAAATTCATGTTCACGTAATTTTTGAAGGAATGCTTTAGTCGAAGGGACACTCAATCTTGGTAAGAAACTCTTGGTGCAGAACCGAATAAAAAAAACGACTAGATGATGTTGAGGTGTACCTATCATGGACACAACTGGACGTAGAGGCAGATCAGGTTTATGAACTTCAGCTAAACTGTGCAGCTTGCCAGGAGCAGAACTCTTGGGAAGGATTTTTTTATAGTCCTTATCAATGTTTTTTGAGTTATCACACTTTCTGCTTGTCATAGATTTAGATTTTGATAGTTAGATATATAGTCTGACAGTTTTGAACATCTTAAGTAGAACTTTTTGTGCATGTATTTCTCAGTTGCCAGATTTTTTCCCTAATGACGGTAGGATGTTGGTATTCCTTGGTTTTGCATCATTTCACTATGAAATTCAGCATGAATCTCAGTATGAAAAGTGGCTGTTTTGTTTTATTATAACTAGTCTTTCTCTCGTAATTTAGACTTCAGACGGAGGATAAACAATTTTCTGTGTATCTCAAGCTTGGGCGACTTCCTTCGTTAGAGACTTAGAGGAATTAGCAAACTGTTCTGTAACTAATCGCTAGCACGATGATGTTTCTTATCTTTTTCTTCCTTGCGCTTCATCACACCTGGGAGCAGTGTCCGCGGCTTTACAAATTCGTCTTCATCTGGCCCGATCGAGACGAGGGCGTCATCCTTGGCGTTGACATTCTTCGAGTTCTCTTTCAGCTTCTCCAACCATCGTCTCCGTGGTCGTCCCCGTAGTCGCCTGCCTAGTGGACTGAGCAGCGTTGCACTTTTGGTCACAGAGTCTTGATTGCTTCGAATGACATGGCCATGCCACCTTAGCCGAGTTTCTCTCATCTTCTCCGTGATGGGCGCGATGCCCATTTGCTTTCGGACGTGATAACTAGCTGAGGCACCATCGCAGCATTCGTATTTCCATGGTATGGAGAGTTTGCTCCTGCTTCCTTGTGGTCGAATAGCATTCTGCTCCGTAGAAGGCGACTGCGTTGCGTTCTCCCTAGCCTTTATCTCGGACTGTATGCCGCCGTCGATGCTTATGGTCGAGCCGAGGTTTTGGAAGTTTGTGGCTTTCTTAAATCTTCTCCGTCAATCCTGAAGGCACCGTCTGATTGAGTCCCACATTCCATGTACTGTCTTGCTGATGCCAAGTCTCAGAACAAAACGGTCCAGGTGGTTTTTCCCACGCTGCGTCTGAAGTAGATCGTCAATTGAAAGAGACGTCAGGAGTGCGTCATTAACGTAGAGGAGCGTCCAGGGCAGAGGGTTTTACAGATTGAATGGTTTTTATGATGCATCAAAATGATGATTATTATGAATGTCAAAAATCTGAGAGCTCAACTTGCTCTGTGGATATGATGACATGTACCAGGAAAGGGTTCGCAGCCACTCTTTAGGCACTCGCGCCAATGAATCCGCCAAGTTCTCACTGGAAAGAGCTTCCTGAGCATCAATGATCAACTTTCCTTGTTCGTCTATCTCTTCAAGATATTTTATTTACGAGTTGACGGCTATGGTCTTCGAATTTTCGTCCGGCTTCGTATTTAGACCAAATTCAGTCAAGTTTTTAGTTACCTCCTGTACTGCCTTTACAGATTGACCGTTTCAGACCAAGGAACATTGAGAAAGCTGTATTCCAGCTTACAAATTGCTTAAAATTCGTTCCTGAAAATGGAATGTTTAACACAAAACTGAAATTCTATGAAAAGGAAAGATTAGAGCACGATACAATTACTTAAGGAGATAATACTGCATGTTATCTCAATATGGTCATTAAGCTCACTTCAGTTTAGATTCCATTTCCGTCTCGGTTAGAGGTCATGAAGCACAAGATCAAAGCTATTCCATCAAAGTGGTGTTATTACACTATTCCGTGATTTCTGTTTTATAATAAAATATCTCATTTTATTCCTGGCCATGGCAAGAAATCACATGAATCCGTCGATGTGACAGGTTTCGAATATGATTCGAGTCGTGCTCGACGGATAGAATTTTGTACCTTATTCATTCACCACGTCTCAACACCTGACCACTTCCTATTGTCTTTCTCTAATTAGCTATGGGAAATCTAGCATGAAATTGTCACCATGGTGATTTTGTAACGTTTTTTGGTAAATTAAATTAAATTAGAGTTTTCTCGGCGTCAACAGGAGCAGCTAACAGCTCATTCTCTAGATATATATTTAGTCCAACTGCAACGAAAAACTGATGAGTCGAGGATATCTTGATGTCTGTTTTACCTTCTGTATTTAATGACAAAAGTGCCTGTGCTTTAGTTCCAGAAAAAGCGACACATCTGTATCCTCCCAAAGTGTACCATAAACTTAATAACCCTATTTGTTTGAAATTCTTCAATTATAATAAGTTTCTTAATAGCCTGACAATTCAGGAAGTTGTTGGCATTTTACAGAGCGATTGCAGTTGTGACTCGATGACCAGTTTTGTTTATGAGCCTTATGGGCATGTTTTTACCG
Source organism: Prostheceraeus crozeri (assembly GCA_907163375.1). NCBI lineage: Eukaryota > Metazoa > Platyhelminthes > Polycladida > Euryleptidae > Prostheceraeus > Prostheceraeus crozeri. Next base: position 19,352 of record CAJQUW010012584.1, on the reverse strand, counting down.
GTAATTTAGATATAATAAATTATCCTGGTCTCAGAGCTATATTTGCGTATGGCACTAAACACAGTTTGTCTAGGTCAATATCATGGAAATCCACTCAAAAAGAGATCAGCGATTCCATAGATGATCATATATCTCGTGTGTCCAGTCGTCTTCACTTAAAAGTTAAAGACTTCACTATTTGGAAAAACAGGGTCATCATGTTAGTAAAGCACCGCATCTTTCGTTGTAAGAAGTTGGGTAGGAAAGATAATGGCAGCAACGTCTGTGTTGATAAGGAGTTGCAAGATCTCCATAAAAACTTGATAGTCGTTCCTGTCGATAAAGCATCCAACAACTTTAGTTTCATATGTAAAAAGTTCTATCTCAAAATCCTGATGGACGAGCTTGGTTTTGACATAGATTCTTCCACTGCAGTAGGCAATGCAACTTATAAACCTGAGCGTATTTCTGAAAAGGAAGTCCTTACTAAACACGTTAAAGATATGAAATCAAACTTTAATATTAATGTTAGTGACAAGGACCTTAAACTACCAAAACTTTTCTGGATTCCAAAATTGCATAAAAATCCTTATAAGTTTAGATATTCATTGCCGGAGTCAGAAATTGTACAACTAAAAAGTTTCGGTGAATATCAACAAAGGTCTGAAAGTGATAAGAGAAAATTTCCATAGATACTGTGAGTCAATCAGGAGTAATACTGGTTATTCTTACTTTTGGAGTGTAGCCTCGACTCAAGATTTTTTGAGGAATATTTCTAACGTGAAGGTCCACTCTATGCAGGTTTTTGACTTCTTTACTCTTTATACAAACTTAGATCAAGGTGCTATCAAGCATAATATTTTTCCATCCTTGATCTCACATTCAATTCCACTAATCGTAGATACTTGTGTGTAGGATATGAGAAGTCGTTTTTCTCTAAAATCAAATATAAGGGGTATTTTTGTTATGACGTGGACTCTTTTAAGAAGGCTATTGATTTTATAGTGTCTGAAGTCTACATTTCTTTTTCCGGTTATGTTTTCAGACAAAGTCGAGGGGTACCAATGGGAGGGAATTGCAGTCCTTTACTTGCCGACCTGTTTCTGTTAAATTGCGAATTTGCTTTTATGAAACAATTGGTTAAAAATAAAAAGTTTTATTGTCAAACACTTCGAGATATATAGACGATGTATGCGTAATAAATTACAAGCATTTCAATACCTTAATTCCAAAACTCTACCCAGTGGTTTCCAAAAGCCGTTGTTTACCTCGATGTGAGACTACAATCTAGTAGTGACGGTCTTCGAACCTCAATATATCATGAAGTGGAAGATTTTGATTTCCCTGCTGTTCTGTTGACATTTCCGGACCCTATAACATGGGAATTAATGTATTTGCCGGCCAGGTTTTACGTTATTGTCGCATCTGATCGCATCTTGAAGATCTAATTAAACGAATTAATATGACACTTTTTGTGATGAGCAGCAGAGGATATTGTAAGTCTAAAATGAAGGCATGTACTGAGAAAATCCTAACCGGTCATAACAATTTTCTAGTCAAATGTGGATATTTCTCAGCCAGGCAGCTGACAACGCAGTGCGCATTTTGAACAATGAAATTAACACTGTTTGTTTTCTTAGCACTTTTTGTATTGGTTATACCATTTTAGTATTTCACACATACATGTATATTTTAGTTTGTTTTGGTTGTATCCGTCTTTTACGGTTGTTTTGTTTTTGTTTTTACTATTACTATCAGTATTACTTATTATTACACATATCATTACTGTATTGATTTTAGAATGCCAGCCCCATATAAGTTTATGCGGGGGGTTTAATGTCTGCCGGTGGGAACGCACCACCTGTCCTCTTAAGGGCAAACCTTAAGTCTTATAAAGTATAAGTTTATTAAAATTATGAAACATTTAGACGTCGTTATGGGAATGTCCCAGCTTCAATTAGTATAACATATCATTTAGAGGCTTCTCGAACTGAACTCAATGCATTGTCAGTGTGAGCGTCAGCCAGAATGTTATCTGACAGTAATTCTGATGTATCAGATTCCTCAGAATCATAATTACATGTACTGTCATTTAGCATTCTGACAAAGCTCTCTTCCACCCTCCATCGCACATCACTTCTTGTTACCATATTTTACAATTAACTATTTGATGAAGTGTTGGGTGATCAATTATTCGTCTTTAATGCACTATTTAATGATACTATAGACATCATAGACTAATCTTTCTCATCGTTTGCCGTCAGCGTCGAATTTTCCAGCTATTTGATTGACAAGCGCTCGTGTGTGCTCTTAAGCGAAAGGCATAGAAATGTGAACGACTCTTTAGCAGATGTTAAACGGAAAGCAAGAAAATTTACACCATAGAATTCTTATCTTCTTAATCTCATGTCATTACAAGTCTCCTTAACTTCACTATGGCTTGAAAAGGGGAAACCTAACACCTAATAAGACACTATTTCCCAAACTACTTGAATGAAGACTATTTGTCATGAAAGTCTCGTGTACATCAGTAAAGAATGCATGTGTGAGAAATAGCACAAATATCACTTCAACTCGAACGTTTTATCAACAAGATTTCATAGTTTTATGCGAACTATGAAATATGAATATATATGGTGATATAATATACTATGAACTATGTACCGTCGACCTGACCTTGTGAATCAATAGCGCGCTCGTATTCTCCACGAACTTGGATCTATTCTTTATTCAGATGAGTGCGGTCGGGAAGATAGGGTATCTGTGTCAATTTGAAAAACAAAGAAATTATTATTTTTATTATTGTGATTTTACGTGGCGCCAATTCACGTCATATCCGCAAAGACACAACAGTGCTTGAATCGGGAATCCCCAACATCCGCACATGGCATTGTGATTGATGATGGCGGGGATCCCCAACCCCGAATCCGCAGACTTACATGAGATTTCTTCCGCAACGAAAGGGTTAATATTATTTATTCCAGGACCGTGGGAACCATGCTGTTGTAGAGGACAATCTCATGTTATTGATGCATTTGAATATTTGAATTAACAGTTTCATGCACATGATAACCATACGGCAACATCTGTACCCGCGTCTTTTAGGACAGCACTATGCAGCAATGTTGACCCCATTGCGGTAAAAAATTGTAGCTAAAAGAAAGGAGATCTATGCTGTTCTGGTAGGACCAAGCCCTACCTCGTACAATACGTAGGAAGCATCTCGAAAATAGTTGAAAATTACTCATGCATGATTACTTAACATGATCAACCTCCTGGGGAAATGTTTTTTAAGTAAATCTCTAATCTGGCAATTTGCAATATCAGTCCGGAAATTCGTCAAATAGTATTGATGTATTCCACAGATAATCTTCAATACTATGGCATTCACTGTAACATGGTGCTTCTATCTATGGCATTATCTACTTTCTGCATCAATTATCAAATTTGATAACACTAACTCAAGCGGCTGATGTTGCTTGAAACTCACTAGTGATATCAAATTATGCAATTGACTACTTAGTTGTCAAGTGTCGTTTTATATCATGCCATAGCCAGTCAATAAAAAGCAGTAGAAACCTCAAAAGCTAGCTATAAACTATATGTTATAACTTAGATTTTTCCGAGAAACTTGGAAGCTGGCAATGCCGGATGTTCTCGCAACTGACATCGTTGAATAAGACAGACTGCACTATCGGGTTCTGGGTATTGTCCCGCAATGACAATGTGAAACATAGGTTGACATCAAACGTTGATGATCAATAACTGTTGGAATAATGTTTATTCTTAGATTAACGCATTGGTGCATGCGGCCCTGAGAGATTGAAATTAGGCATGATCCTACCGATTGTTTTAGTCTAATGCAATCTGTTTATGTTATCTAGCCTAAAAGCTTTTCCACTGTGAAGTATGCCTACGAGGAAGATACATACTATATACATATGTCTATTTTGCGGAACAACACGATGAGAAGGCCTATGTAGAATACTAACATAGGCCTAAGTCTAGCCTTCAGAAATAGTGACTAAAGAATACGATGTGGCTAAATTCGATGCTGACTAGATTCAATTACATGATAAGCATGGACACATTGGGCCTACGTCATGTATGCCGGCATGAATCACTACGTGCATATCCACTGACCGGGTATGAATTCGCAGGTTAAGCCATTATTGTACATGCTCGTAACCGCAACGGGACCACCCCATCGCATGAGAATAAGTTCCATTTCATTGATTTAATGTTGATAAACGTGTTTCCTATCTAATCATGTTTCTGTTTATTTACAGGTAATGATACAGGAATGGCTGAATCGATCAATAGTTTCCAGGTGAAGGAAGAGTGGTTTGACTACTGTAATGGACCTCAGTTTATCAGATATCTGTGTGCAATTTGCGCTGAACCATTCGATACCAATGAACTTCGTGAAAGTCATGAACATACACACTTCACTAAAGGTGAACTTCAAAGTTATGTCTTTCCAAAGGTTTACACCATAGACTCTGATTCTGATGTGGAAGAAGAACTTCCCAGGTGTAACTTATGTGGGAAAACTTTTGAGTCCACTAAAGCTCTTCGCATTCACTCATCCAAACAACATCGTCGGTATGCGTGTCAATTTTGTAGATATGTCTTTCAGAATAGTGCTCGGAAGATTCTTCATGAACGAAAACACCTCAGACTATGGAAGAAACTCCCATTCAAGTGCACCAAGTGTCCGAAGGCATTCCGCACTTCAATCTTGAAGAAGAAGCATGAGAGCATTCACGGAAATCTTAAAAAAGGAAAATGAGATTTTTTGGAAGAAAATTACTGGCTGATATAACATATGTACATTTCCATTGCTGTACATGTTGTCTGCTCGATTATTTTTATGACTCATTTGTAGATTCATTTTGATAGACATTTTGCCGAGAATTACAGTCAAAATGTTTATAAAGACGAGTTCTCATTAATTCGAAAAATTAAGGAAATTAGCATCCAGCATGCAAAGAATTAGGAGTGAATTTCTTCAGTGTAAAATAAGGACTCCAATTTTCAGTGAACTTCGTAATTTCTGTAAATCAGCAAATTTTTGGTTGGGCCTGAAATACGTCCAAAAATTCAGTAGAAATGAACAGGTGGGTGCAGCGGCGTAGGATGCCGTTTTGAAAATGGTATTCAAGGAAAACCTGAATATAGGGTGGCCCACATACATTACTTCAATCTATTCATATGCAGACGTTTACATGCAAGACGAGTAATTATATATAATGTAGCCTACTGTACAAGGACATGTGCAAAACTTCGCCTCAAATCAAATTATGCTCCGCATACATTTTATATTGATGTAGGCCCTTTATATGCATGCACAGTTGCACATATCAAAAACATAACACATCAGCAAATTGAAAAAATTTAATGATAGCTTGTTTATGAAGAATTCCATAATTATAATCCAAACATTGAACACATACAAATCACGACAATGCTACTTCATTTTACAAAATTCATCAAAATCATAGAAATTTTGTTTTGAGGAAAGTTCGATAAGCAGATTTTTTCAATCCCTTTAGAATCACATGTCCTATCAATTTCTTGCATGTTTTCAAGCACTCCATACGATCTAAAATTTCACATCAAAAGTTGTCAAAGTGTATCTGAATTAACTGAAAGTTGTTCTATTTCAGCAACACTATTCAAATTCCTTGGTTGAATAGTTGATATGATAAAGCATCCTCAGCGGTTCTGCATTTGTCTCTGTATAACTGCGTATGATTCCATGATTACACGAATGATGGCAAAAACACCTGCTGCCCAATTGCCCCACATTCTCTATCCCGACAATGTTATTCAGCCCACCAGGTTGAATAGTAGCCTCATGCTTGTAGCATCCCTGTGGGAACGAATCTTGCGAAAAACTGGCGAATGTCAGCTGCAGAATATCATGCTAAAGTTCAGTCATATTTGCGGGATATTCGCTGGCGAAGTTCGCCGGCGACAATTCGCGCTCTATATGTCACCTTTTACTTTTGACTTTCTCTCTTGTTTTCTTTAGTAATTCGCCTCTACAGTCGAGGCTCTATTCTCTCCCTCACCTCCTCACTATCCCTCACATATGGCTAATCTATCTAAGATCTAAGTGCAGACTATCATTCTTTGATAATGATAAGAATATAGAGAATCCGCATATATCAATTTTCATAACATCTCTTGACATTCAATAATTTACAACAATGACAAATATTTGAATAAGATCATAGTATTTACTGCGACGTTTATGGAAGATAAATACTTTTTTAGTTTAAGCCTTCGTGAATTAAAAAAAGATCCCTTTTTATCAGATCAGACTGAGTATACAATATATTTTCATGTGAAGTTAATATACGAACATTACTACTTACCACTAATTAGTTGCTACAATATCCACGATTTCGCCGGTTGGCGAAAAATCAGCTCGCATTAGTAAACAAATATCTACCAGCTAATTATAGCAACTTTTTCGCCACCTGTCGTTTTTTAATTTTACACATGTTTTTGGATAAATGATGACCATTTTCACATGCGGAGATAGTTTTTACACGAAAATGAACCTTTAAAAAAATTATCCACCAAATCGCTACCTCGCCAGATAATCTGTTGATATTAGCAAGATGCGTTCCCACAGGGATTGAAGCTGATAGTATCGACACGGTGCCGATAATTAAGGAGTCTTGCGATAATGCACCTAGTGTCATTGCTGCTAAATGTCAGAGGAGACGTCCAAGAAACAAGAAGTGGAATCAAAATTAACGCTGATTGATATCGTTGCATTACAATAGCTACGGTACTTTGGAATCAAACCGAATTACAAAGCCGTAAAACAGTTTACTAATTATAATAATAAAAATCGATGGAATCATTTCACAACTTTATACCGAAAATACATAAATAGGTATTCAGTGAATAATGTGAATAACACGCTACGCCACTATGGGTGGGTGTCAAGATTTTCTGAATTTTTCTGGATGATGTGGAAATAGCGATGTGCTACTGTAATTTCTTGTCTTACATCTTGTAGTCAGATTTGGAAAAGTCGGAATTGGAATTAATTCCGACCCGGAATTAATTCCATTTTTCGTCAGAATTGGAATTGACGATATTTAAATCTACTGGAATTGGAATTGACCTTGATAAACCTCAATTCCACTTTTTCGATAGACCTGTGATAAATCTATTAATGTACAAAAATTGAAATCACAGTATTCGGCTGTTGTGAACTGCACGCAGAGATAAGAGAGAGAGAGAGAGATAGATCGACAGAGCTAGTTTTATTCTATTGTTGAATAAAGGGTGCTAATTGTGACTAAGCTTATTATAATAGAACTTTGAGGGGATTTTCAATGTGACTGTGGACACAGTTACATCGGACGTACCGAGAGGACTTTGCGGGTCCGAATGAGAGAACATGTTCCTAGGTGGCTTGAGGATAGAAAGACAAGAACGCGATCTAGAACAGCACCTCTAAGTTCTATCGCTCGACACATACTTGAATGTGACTCTTTTCAGTATCGTCCACTTTGTACATATTTTTCTATTTTATCATCTTGTAAATATCGTTTTTCTTTGCCTGTATTGGAAGCACTGTACATAGCTGCGAGGCGACCTGTTTTATGTGTACATAAAGAGTTCCTTTATTCATTGTCTTTACCTTGGCACTGATTAATTGGTTGGTGTCACTGGCGGCAGTTATCATTGAATGTTGCTCAACCATCTCTGTACATATGTTCACACTTGGCCGTCCACCCTTGACAAGAGGCCACGAAAGCGCTCGGGTATTAAACACATGAAGTCAATTGTGTTGCTTTCATTATTAAAACTTAAGATAATATTAAGTGAGATGGTGGCATTGTTTCATGTGCTATGGCCTAATTCCCTGGGTTGGTATATTGTGTCGATTTGCAGCGCAGTCATTAACAACTATTTTTCAAAATTCGAATTAAAAATTGGTCCACAAAGTCATAATTGAAAGTGGGCGGTGCACTGGTTGTAAGAATATCTCAAGAATTCAATAGAAAAAATTCTAATTGTAGGATGATTTCTCCTTCATACGGTTAAGAAACCTAGCGCATTTATCGAATAAGCACATTGAAAGCTTCTTCACCGAAAATAATTTCTCAGATAAGTGAATAGTCGCTGGAACTTTTCAATTAATCATTAAATGACACATGTGATATAGTGTGATGATATTTTGGAAGCTGATATTCGAAAGCATGTAAAGATTTTGAAAATTGTTCAAATATAGTGAACAGGAGAGCCCTTTCAAGTAAAATGAATACTCTGAGATTTCTTGACCTCTGATTTCAAGCTGGAGCAATGTATGTTCTGTAAATCGACATTGCAAGTTGCATATGTGACTGATAATACTCTTGATAGATTATAGGAGCGATATTTCGAAATGATGAACGTACAGAACGTTTTAAAGGATTTCCTATTCTTTGTCATCCTGTCGCCGCACTATTTTGTAAATTCACTATTGCTTTTGTGTATGATCTTTGGACAAGGGGAAGCAATCCAGATCACAATTTGTCTTGATAATTATAAATACAAATAAGAAAACATGGACACCAGCTCGCACAATTTGCGTTTTGGCCCAACTTAGTTCCTCCGGGGTGTGCCGTAATTTTCATGCAATTTCCATTCTAGGACTTTCTATATGCTCTCTCTCTCTCTCTCTCTCTCTCATTGTTTGATTCTTTGCTGACCGTTAATTTTCCTTTCTCTTTTTCACAAGATGTTGAATATCTCGTTTACGAAACGAAAATGGCGTATGCTGACCGGCTACATATATACATGTACATGTACACAAGAAATATGAACTATGAACATGAGAACGCACATAGGAACGACGCAGGGAACTGCACACAGGAATAACGAGGATAGGATACGGGCACATGGGTTAGATTGAAGCGAGGAAACTTTAGATACATTAACATATACGCGTCATGCAATTATCGGAATTGAATCTCATTATGGAATTGGAATTGAATTGAACTGTTTCGACTGGAATTGGAATTGGAATTGAAATTTCTGCTCTGGAATTGGAATTAAACAATTTCAGTGGAATTTTTCCAGCTCTGCTTGTAGTTTATTAATGAACATTCTAGGATCAAATTAAAATTCCTTTTTCTGACACATGAAGCTTCGCTGTCAACCGTTATTCCATTATTCCGTTATGTCCAAAATTCGATCAGGAAGCAGAGTCAAAATGAAAAGAAAGATAAAACTAGCATCGTATTTCCCTTTAAGAGCAAGTTGATGGACACTGTGAATATGGCAAGCATTATGCATGATAAGAGTGTGTGTCGGCTGTTACCCGCTCAAGTCCAACACCTCTACCCTCCAAAAACTTATTTTTCACTAAATAACCCTGTCTCGTTGAAACTTTGTAATTATAACAGATTTCTTAAAGAATTAGACAATGAAGGAATCAGAGCTATTGCTCAGACCCCTTGTAAGTGCGCTGAACACAAAGAGTTCACGAACAATTATTATAAACATGTTTTTACGGGAGATCTGAAGTTTATCGGTAATCAAGATATCAGAAATTTGCTAAATCTGGGTACCAAGCATCGCCTACCGGAGCCCCACAGTAACAAGGAGCTATTGAATGCAATTGGTAGCGCGTTAGATAAACACATCAATAGGGAGAGTAAAACTCTTAAGATTGACGCAAGTGATTTCGAAGATTGGCGGAGTAGAATTATGACATTGGCCAGGGCTCGTCTATATAAGAATACTGAACATTGTATTCATAACAGCAAAAATGCAAGAGAGGAAGATAATTACGATGAACGCTACTTTTCAAATGATTACATAAAATATATCCACCGTCATTTCATCATTGCTCCAGTAGATAAAGCTAGTTGCAATTTCGCGTTCATCTGCAAAAAATTCTACGTTGAAATTTTGCTGAAAGAGCTTGGTTTCGATTTAACAAGCTTTGCACCTACGGGTAATGTTACTTATACACCTATTGATGATGAAGTTAATGGTGTAATTTCAAAACATAAAGATGTCATGAAAGAAAAGTTTCAAACTAGATGCACTGATACTAACTTACGAGTGCCCAAAATTTATTGGTTACCTTTTTCAATACAGCAACTTACGTTTATTTATCAATACACGTTATAAGTATGGACATATGTCCTCGTTGTAGATACTTACACTTTGAATGTGGCTGCTTCTATCTAACCAGTTCAGGTGAATAAAGATAGCAACTTAAAATCATATGATTAATTTGAATTAAAGTACCATTTAAACAAATATATATGTAAGACTAAATGGATTTATAAAAAATCCGAAAGATAAAGTTAATTTCAGATAGTTTCTAAAAAGTGTAGCTAAATGGAATTTGATAAATTAGTTTTGATGATAGACAGATAAATTGTCTCAAAATTCAAATCAGTCCCATTTCACCCCGCTGTCCCAATTCACCCCGTTCTACGGTACAAATTCCGCTTTATTGCAGGAGCGAAAAACTGCACAACTAAACAGTTATCAGTTAAACTTAACAAAGGTCTGAAAGTAGTACGGGAACATTTTAAGAGATACTGTGAAGCTATCTATAAAAACAGTGGGATAAATGTCTATTGGAGTATAAATTCTACTGACGAATTTCTGTCAAAAATTAGAAATTTAAAGATGCACAATGTACAAGTGTTCGATTTTTCTACTTTGTATACAAATTTAGATCAAAGTGACATTCTGAAACACATCAATAGCCTTTTAGATTTGATTTTCAATAACTCAAACAGAAAGTATATGTGCATCGGTTTTGACAAAACTTTTTTGTCCGGTATTAAGTACGCAGGCTATAGTGTATATGATAAGAAATCGTTTAAAGCAGCGATTGAATTTGTAGTTAACGAAGTGTACGTCACTTTTGCAGGTCACGTGTTTCGTCAGACTAAAGGAATACCTATGTGAGGGAATTGCAGCCCTCTTTTGGCTGACCTTTTCCTTTCGCATTGCGAATTAATATTTATGACTGACCTAATTAAAGACAAGAAAACAGGACTTGCTCGTTTATTATCCAATACATCTCGTTATATAGATGACATCTGCATTATCAACTACACGAGCTTTGGTTCGAGAATCCCATTGATTTATCCTGATAGTCTGGAAGCTAGTCGCAGTGGGCATGACGACAAATGTGCAGAGTATTTGGATGTAAAATTAGAAATTTCTAAAGATGGCTTAAAAACTTCCGTGTATCACAAAGTCGATGACTTCAATTTCCCCGTTACTTTGTTAACTTTTCCGGATAATACGATTCCGCATAAGATGGGTGCTCAAGTCTTTGCGAGCCAAGTTTTGCGATATGGTCGCATCTGTACACACGAATTAGATTTTATCAATAAAGTTCGGAATACATTTCAGCTTTTGGTAGCAAGAGGCTACTCTAGATTTGAACTTAAGCAGTCCGCTCAGAGACAGTTGCAAAAACATTGGGAAGTTATCTTAAAATTCGGTTATTATTCAGCTAAGCAAATGCTGGACAATCATTTATTTTAATGTTTATTCTGATTTGAATAACTGATTAATAACGATTAATTTGATGGCATTTTTTTTATATATATATTTATTGTCGCAGCTTTCATTTTATAAATTATTAACTGTGGATTGAGGCTGCCTTTGTGCACTTGTAAGAGCGGAAATCTACAACTTTTACAAGATCAGGGCCTACAAACTGACAACTTTCGGAAATCAACAACCGGTGTCGATTTCCGATAACTAGAGATCAAGTTTTCTGCGTCGTCATCAGCTTTTTTCCAAAGGTCTACATATCAATGACGAGATAGATGTTTATGCAAGGGAATTGTTTACTTTCATGCAAAAATATTGTAGAATAAAGCAGCAAAGTACAGTTGACTTTTGTACAGTAAATCGACAACCGTACAAATTTTTTTATTGTTTGACTACGGCATTTAGAATTAAGGTCGGTAAAACAAAATCCCGAATTATTTGATATTTCGCAATAATGTGAAACTCACGCGTTTATCGTTATTAATTGTGCATAGTCTAATAGAGCACATAACTACCCGTGGTTTCTGAAATGCCATCAATGAAATGAGTGTTACAAACCGTTGTGGTGATGATATGATATTGGATTGATATTTTTCTTCTTTGTGGTTGCTTAGCAAATGTTCGTGTGAGAGACATACTTCAGCGTTATCATAAGTAGTAAAATGCTTTTGGTATACACCAGGTAGAAAGTTGATTACAGATATTGTCATTATTGGTATTCTACTATCATCAGTACTTTGGCATGTCATGAAACATGATAACAGGTTTACACATGCAGACGTTAAGAGATAGGCCAATACATCCGCTGAAATAGCTACCACATGATTATATGTGGAGCACGAAATTACGGTAAATTGAATTAAACTCAACATGTTTGTTGTCAGCAAGATACTATTACCATTTGTGAGAAACTATAGACTTTACGAAATTCTCTGAACATCTTGACTTCTGATCAAACTCATGAGGCAATCTTCTTAAGTAGAGTCATTCCGTTTTTATCAGATTTTTGTTTATTGTATTGAGCATGCTAGTTCCTTCCCTGTGGTAAGGGAGTGAGAGGCTACATTTACCGTCAATGCTTGGACTCCATTGTTTTTAAAAAGAGCATGAAATGATGCTTTTGTACGATTGTATTCGATATTTTGAAAGCGGATGTATTTTATAAGTTGAGTGCCGGCATGTTTCTTTCTTGTCATCTATGGTTATAGGAATCTAGTTTTCATAATTTTCAGTCAAGTGCATTAAGACCACAACTGCGTTGAAGAATGTATAACCATAATTTTGGTAATTTGTGATATTAACCAATCATATTACTGTGTATGTGTTAAGTATATTGGCCTATATTACTGACTTTTGCCGCTGCTTGCGCATTATTTTTCCGCTTGGGAATAAACCTGGCACAATATTTACACAAGATGATCAAGTTAAAATTGATTAGACCCATAGTGCACGTCGGATAGAGCGCCACCTGGTGCATGCGTCAAGTGTATTTTTTCATGCAAATTTCAATCATGATTAGGCAAAGCGAACTGTTCCAAGCACAGTGCTAGGGCTTCCAAATAACAGACTCGACATCTTTTGGAAGATAATGGATTTCCTACACGTGTGGTAATTTTTGATGGATAGTGATCTAGCTGAGGATTTGCTGGCACCGCTGTTAAACGAGGACGACCTCCATGTACACTGTCTTGTACACCACCTTGAGATATCCAATAACCGACAGTTTTCGATGGTGTAGCCGAGGTATGTCACATTTCCACCTGGATGCCGGTAAACTATGCAAGAATTTCTATGAATTATATGAATCAGATGCAATCCGTAATACCATGTGCAGGATTTCCTGTTAAACAACAACTTGTTGTGCATCCAGCAAGTCGACAACTCCCATATTGGTATTGTAACGAAGGACGAGACTTGGGTTTAAAACTCCAACACGACTTTATGGTCGGTTTCTTGTTCAGAGCCATGGCAAACAGAAATGCAACATTTTGTAAAGTCTGTTTCCGTAATGCATCTTTATCCATGATCGAACCTTCACCCTCATCGTACGCCTGTCAATTTTTTTTTCTCACTTATATTTACACAGTACTTTTTTTCATTACCTACCATTTGAATATTTTCAACATTTACATTTGTGTTTTATTTTTTATTTTTCACATTGGTTTTACTTACTGAATAGTTTGATTTGTGATTTAATTCATTATTAACTGTGTTTCGCCTAAGGTTAGCCCTTGCTAATTTGATTACTTTCATAGCAAGTCATAAGTTGAAGGTGGACTAGTTCCCCGCCTTTTGACCGCTGCTAGCTGGATTTAGTCCTTTTGTGCTTTACCTTACGCCAGCATACTATTTTGTGCCACTTTTCTATTACATTGCCATGCATGTCAGAATTATAGGTCTTGTCACGTTTTGATTTTTATTTAATATACCCACAGTTAAAGTAGCAGTGTTTACAATATTTTCTAAGTCTTATCATACATGTAGTTTAGCCTGTTATTTTTTTTACGCATTCCGTATTCAGAGTCAAATTCTGACTTTTCTCGGTCACAAAATATAATCATCTTTATTATGGGTTCAAAGTCTAATAAAGGATATAGTGTTAGTGCGAAGGATTGGGTAGCGCCCACCAACCAAACGTCTCTCAAGGCTTGTCAGACCAATAGGTGTTTATGTTGTAATGCTTTTGATTCATCTACTTCATTCACTAGCTTTAGTACAGGTGGAAAGTTCTTGTTCGATAAGACGGGTAAATTCAATTGTAAAACAAAAGACGTTATTTATCTGATTTCGTGTAAAAAGTGTGGTTTGCAGTACGTAGGTCAAACTACTCAAGCTTTGCATTGTAGGTTAAATGGACATCGTAATAGCATCTCTAAAGGAAATAAAAGCACTTTTATTATTAATCATTTTCGCAATGATAGCCATACTTGTAATGACATGTCCATTCAGATTATTGACGTCATCGAGGATGTTAATGATAAAGCTGCATTAGTACAGGAGCTTAATAAACAAGAAGATTACTACATTCGTACACTTAATACACTGCATCCTTTAGGTCTTAACGATAAGTTAGCAGGAGGCAGATTTGTGTCAAAAGGCACAGTTGATTTAAGTAGCTACTTCAATAGTCCAATTCCTAGACGCAAGCGCAGTCATGGTATTAGAGTTAGGAAATCTAGTAGAAACAGAAATAATAATAATGATACTTTGACCAAATTAAAATATTTCTTTGACAACAAAGACTTGTCAAAATTTTATCAATGTCTGAGATCTGAGTTTTGATACTATGCGTATCATTAAACAAAAGCTCACTAACGTGTCTAGCGAGTTTGCTTACATTTTTTCAGCTTATTTCTACAATAAAGTGATTAGCAATGAGTCCAGAAAGCCTGCAGTCCAAAGAACTAATATTGTCTTTGATTTCAAAAATAAAATCATGGACAAGGTTGACATCTCTAGTATTTTACACGATAAAAGCCTCAATCGTTTAGTACCTGATAAAGTTCGGGAACAGTACCCGCCCAAAACCTATTTTTCTCTGAATAACCCTGTGTCATTGAAAATTTGCAACTATAACAAATTCCTCAACAAGTTGGATAGAACCAACTTACAAAATATTGTCCATTCAGACTGTAGGTGTAGTCAGCACCCTTCTCACATCAATGAGCATCACAAACATGTATTTACTGGTGATTTGGATTTTATTGAGCAACCAGACCTGAAAGAGTTACTTTCATTAGGTTCTAAGCACCGTTTGTCCCCTTCCCGTTCGTCACAACGACGTTATAGATAGCATAACTGTATCCATAGATAAGCACATCACAAAGATGTGCAATAAGTTTAAACTTTCAGTCAGTGACTTTCAGGCTTGGAAAAACAGGATACTAGTATTAGCTAAAGATAGAATACATAAAAATAAAAATGTAGATAATTTACAAACGAAATTTAAATCTTTTCGTAATTTCAGCAGAGATTTGAAGTATTATCATCAGCATTTTATAATAACTACCGTAGACAAAGCTAATAGTAATTACGCACTCATCTGTAACAAATTTTACGTTATGGTCTTATTACAAGAACTTGGATTCGATCTTAACTCACTAACCCCTATTGGTAATAGTACTTACATTCCATATGATGTGTGTTCCTAGTGATTTAGTTAAGAGGCATAAGGATTCTATGAGTAAATTATTCAGCACCCTTTGTAGAAAAGATGATGAAAAACTCCCAAAATTATATTGGATACCAAAATTACATAAAAATCCCTTCAAATTTCGCTTTATAGCTGGTGCTAGGCACTGTACTACTAAGCAACTTTCCATTAAGATTAATAAAGGTTTGTCTGTTATCAGAGACCATTTTAGGAAGTATTGCAACGCAATTCATAGTAATAGTGGTATTAACTGTTATTGGAGCATAGTATCGTCGCTGAATTCCTCAATAAAATTCAAAACATTACAGCATATGACGTACAAATTTTCGATTTTTCCACTTTGTACACCAATCTGGATCATAAAGATGTCATTACTCACATTTCCGACCTGCTCGACTTAATTTTCAACGATTCTAATAGGAAATATTTGTGTGTAGGTTTTGAAAAAAGTTTTTTATCAGGTGTCAGGTATCAAGGTTATAGCGTATTCACTAAGGATAAATTTAAAGAAGCCATTAAGTTCATTATAAGCGAAGTTTTTGTTACTTTCGGAGGTTTAGTCTTTCAACAAGTAAGAGGCATTCCTATGGGTGGTAATTGCAGTCCTCTTCTTGCGGATTTGTTTCTTTTACATTGTGAATTTATTTTTATGACTAATTTAATGAAGAATCAGAAGTACGGTCTAGCTAGATTATTATCTAATACTTCTAGATACATCGTCGATTTATGCATTATTAATTATAAAAAGTTCAATTCCTTGATACCACAGATTTACCCACCTAGTCTAGAAGCCAGCAGAAGTGGGAGTAATAACAAACAAGTAGAATATCTTGATATTAACATAAATATCACTGACTGCGGCACAATTACATCTGTTTTTCATAAAGTCGACCATTTTAATTTCCCTGTACCCTTTTAACCTTTCCGCAAAACTGTATGCCCTACAGGACAGGAGCTAGAGTGTTTGCTGGACAAGTTTTAAGATATGGGCGCATCTGTACATTGGAAAAAGCTTTCATCCAAAAAGTCAATCGTACAGCTACTACTCTCATTAAGAGAGGATATAACAGCGTAGATCTCAAGCAAAGTGCTGAGAAGCAGCTGCATAAGCATAGTGAAACTTTATGAAATACGGATATTTTTCTGCTAAGCAGCTTCTTAATAATTGTGCGTGCTTTCATTGATTTAATTGATTTCGAGGCTGCTTTCATATGGCAGGGCCCC
The DNA here is from genome assembly GCA_907163375.1 of Prostheceraeus crozeri. Taxonomy (NCBI): domain Eukaryota; kingdom Metazoa; phylum Platyhelminthes; order Polycladida; family Euryleptidae; genus Prostheceraeus; species Prostheceraeus crozeri. The sequence goes on along the minus strand of CAJQUW010012584.1, from coordinate 2,449 downwards.
GCTTGGGTGAGTTTGAGCGTTCAGGAGTAGGGGCCGAAACGCGAATCCTTACCTAAGTTCCTGCTGATGACCTCAATTGCACATTTTTTCAATTAGGTAATCTGTTGTAGTTGTTATTTCCTTTAACCTGTAGGGAACGCCACATGGGTCCTTTTGAGGGATCAAATTCTTTACACTTATCGTTATCTTCTACTTCATCTTCTCCTCTATCAAAGCATTTAATTTCATTCTGACGCAATTGACATGTGCAAGCAGCTGGGCGACCAGACCTGCAGATTAAGTTTTGTCAATAGATATAAGCTGTTTCCGCAATTGCTACACTGCCCAACACACAGTGTGGCAGACAGGCAGGAGTTCTCGAGTAAGTCATCAATTTTTTTTCTCACTTATATTTACACAGTACTTTTTTTCATTACCTACCATTTGAATATTTTCAACATTTACATTTGTGTTTTATTTTCTATTTTTCACATTGGTTTTACTTACTGAATAGTTTGATTTGTGATTTAATTCATTATTAACTGTGTTTCGCCTAAGGTTAGCCCTTGCTAATTTGACGATATTATTCGACCACAGTTTCAAAGTAGAAAATATTTCATCTGTTAAAAAGAGATTGATAAAAAAGGATTGTCGTCTGCGTTTTCTGCACATTGTATCGACGGATTCAAGCCGGTCAATCCTGTAAACTCAGGCAAAGGTTCCGGTCTGTGATCGTTTTCACCAAGTCGCAAAATGCCAGCCGTGTCAGGGAGTTAGATATGATGTTATTTTCTCATCTTCACTGTCAGACGTCGATATTTCATCACTACCGCTTTCACCATCATCAGTACCGACAGCCGCATCATCAAAACTTAAGTTTCGAATCGCAGCCATGAATACATTTCTGCGTGGTCTTTGCGAAGCCATTTCAATCAAAATAGTGAGTGATTTAGTAAAATGCAACAAGATTGTTAGTTTCATCAACTCAGTGAACTTTAATCAAATATATAAACCTGAATCTTCGCATTGAGAGACACAATTTCGTTACATAAATTGCATAACATTATCAACATGACGGGCACCGCCAATCATATTGTCTGTCGAATGTTAGGGAGCGCGATCACATTGATCTGCTATGCATTAGCATCCGTGTCAACTGATGCGAAAGGGTTAAGCGTATTTCGTCGGTGTACTGCATCTGGAGATCATTACTCCTCTCCCTGTGTTTTAGGGAGATAGTATGCTAGCTCTGACAATACTGGTTTGTTCTTATCCGCCGAGTTTGATTTTATTGTATGAAGCTGAGTTCTCCACCCATCAGCGCAACAATAAAAGGTCACCCAATCGGCACGTTTGGACCAACGTATATTCCTAGTTAAAAACTGGAACATTCTTGAACATCGTGTGACGACTAGTTTCCTGGGATGCTTGTGATAAAGTAAATTAGGTATTTAAGCATCTGATAGGTTGGGAATTGCAATTGAGATGATAAAGACTAGTAGGAGACTGTTATACAAGAGACAGCACTTGTTCAATAAGTTGTCAATATCCGACAAGGTCACATCCTATGGATATAACTACTTGTCATCGATCTGAGAGGGATTGAGCTTTCTGCAGATATCATCCCGTATCACATCAAAATTTACTTTTATTCGACATTTTGAGTCTCAGCATTTCATGAATTCACGCGTCTTCTGGTAGGTAAAAATACTGTCAGTTTTGTTGTAGAGACCACTTCAGAGAAAAATGCTTGGAGAAACTCACAGTAACAGAAGGAATACATACGTGCGGATATTTTAAGAAAAATATTGTATTTTAATTAACGCTGTGTGACATTTTGACCATGTCTGAAGGACATTTTTCGAAAAATTCGCTAAAAGACTTCAGATTCCCCTAAATTTCTGGGCAGCAACACTTCTTTCAAAAATTATCGCCATATTTCAATCATTTTTCAATTGTTGGCCCATGGATGGCACTTACAAATCGCAACATTGACTTGATTCAACCTTTACAGAAATGATTACTTTCCTCGTCCAATCACAGACCGAGTTCACGCGCGCGTGTGCTCATGATTTCCAAGAATTCGTGAATGGTTACTGCTCGGCGGTGCCATTTAGTGCATGCAGTCGACATAGGAAATCTCCGTTCTATGCGAGGATCGCACGAAAGTATATTCGAACTCGGTGATTAGTGTCAATTCAATATCCAACTGTTTGTTAGTGAAATTTAAATAAACGAATACACAACGTCAATATTCCTCTAGGTCCCTCCATGAAAATGTAAACAAAAGGCTCGCACACTCACCGATTAAATGTCCCTAAACATTTCATTAATAACACATGCTGTCATCAGAAGACAGCAAATTATGTAAACCGCAAGTCTCATCATGAATTCAGCAGCGTAATCGAATTTCAAAAATTGAATTTAATATTCCAAAAATGATGCAAGACAAATTCTTAGAAAAACATTT
>CAJQUW010012583.1:0-65992 GCA_907163375.1 Prostheceraeus crozeri | reverse complement strand
TTGTAAAACTCTTGAAACTTTTTTTGTTGATATACAAGAAAAGCTTAAAACTTTATTTCTACACACATTTTTACACCATTGAATCTTAGATTTCTAACTTGTAAAACTCTTGAAACAGTTAGAATTTTATTTTTTACTTGTTAGAATGTTGAAAAATTCATTTTATTTCTAACATATAAAACTGTTATAACTCTATTTTGAAGACACATAAACTATTAAAACTTTATTTCCAACGTGTATCGAGCTAGTGAAGGATACTCTATTTTCAGCTTGTAAAAACTGTTCTAACTTTATTCTTAACATTACATATACACTATTGAACATTAGTTTAAATTGTAAACTCTTTGAAACTTTATTTTTTAAATTGTTTAACGGTTGGCAAATTTGTTTTTATTTCTATCATAGAAACAGATAGACTTTATTCTATAACGGTACACACATTTGTAAAGACGACTTTATCTTATTTCTATAATATACAAACAGCTTGAAACGCTTCTATTTCTAATGCACATACTATTGGAACTTTTTTTAACTTATAATCTGTTGAAACTTTATTATGGACTTGTAAAATGAATGAAACTTTATTCTAACTGTGGTAAACTTTTGAAGTTTTTTTGTCTTGGTAAGATACTTGTAATTGGTGCGCTTTAATTTTAACTTGTACAAACTGTTGAAACTTTATGTTTTAACTTTGTAAATCGGTTGAAAACTTTCGTTTTATTTCTAACAGACAAACAGATAGAACTTTATATCTTAAAACTTGTAAAACTGATGAAACTTCATTTTATTTCTAACATATAAAACTGTTTAAATCTATTGAAGGCACAATAAAACTACCTAAAACTTTATTTCCAACGTGTACCCTAGATAAAACTTAGTATTTCAGCTTGTAGAAACTGTTCAAAACTTTATTTTTTTTTCTATCTTGCACACTATTTTAATCTTTATTTTATGTAACTTGTAAACGGTTTGATTTTTGTTTGAAACTTTATTTTTAACTTAGCAAAAACTATTGAAAAACTTTACTTTTATTTCTAACATATAAACAGATAGCAAACTTTAGTCTTAACTTGGTAAACTGGTGAAACTACATTCTCTTTCTAACATACAAACTACGATGTAAAACTTTATGCTTAACATACAACATACACACACTATTGAAACAGGATATTGTTCAAGTACTGATAAACTGTTGTGATGAACTTATCTAGAGAGGAATTACCAAAATAATGTTAGAAGCACGACTTAGTCCTAAACTTGTAAAATTCTTTAAAACCTTTCATATGCGACCGATGATGGATAATCAGATGAAATAGTGTCAATAATTACGATAGCTACACTTCTGATACGGGATAGCCAATCGACTGCGATCCGCATGTGTAAAGAGCTTTGTTAGACTACCGGTAAGAGAGTAGTGTGTTATATTAGAGTGTGGCGTCACGTGAGTGTCCTCCCTTTCATTCCTTCATCAATTCGTCTTCATGATAGAGGACCAGGTAGGAACTCTATGGAGACTCCCCTCATAACGTTTGCAATGGATAGTTTAGGCACACCTTCGACAGTATGGCTAAATGTCGCACGAGTTAAAAGTTTGAGATGATGACACTCCTGGCAAACTAATACTCATGAAGTAGCTTTTGCTGAAATACCGTTTATCTGTAAAATATGTGATAAAGTTTTATAAGTGAATCTAAAACTATTCAGACTTAGTAATTGTTCATCGTAAGCTATCAACGACTGATGAACACGAATGAATCAGTTATAATTTTTTTATAATTTACACTGTTAAGTCTAAACATGGAAAACTAGTAATCTTGGATTTATTTTTGACAAAACGGTTACACCTTTATTAATACCATATACAATATTGCGAGGAACTTTATTTCTAATTGTAAACTCTTGAAACTTTATTTTGATATACAAACAGTAAAACTTAATTTCTAACTTAGGTAAACTCTTGAAACAGTTCTTTTATTTTTAAATTACACTTAGTCTAACTAGTAAACTAGTAAATCTTGCGATCTATTTTTACAAACAGTTAACCTTTTATTTCTAAACGCATACACTATTGAACTTTATTTATAACTTGTAAATCTTAAAACATTATCTCATATGGACGATGATGATAGATGAATATAGTGTCAAATAAATTAAGATAGCTTTACACTTATGATACAGGGACTAGATATAGAATCCGAACTGCGATCCATGTTGTAAAGAGCTTGTTAGACTTCCGAAAAGAGAGGAAGTTGTGTAATGTTGCGTGGTGCGCGGAGTGTCCTACCATTTCATTCCATTCATCTATTCGTCCTCCATTGATAGAGACATGGTTAGAACTCATAGGTTCTCATAAAGTATGCAATGGAAAGTTTTAGCAACCTTCGAATAGTTGGCGCCGAAATGTCGCCCTGGCTGCGACATGCATACTACGTTCGAGACAGAGGCAAATCACTTGCAACATGACGCAAGAGAGGTTTTACAAGATTGACCATTGGCCGAATGTCCCTTGCGGTTATAACATCAGCTGGAAGGGTTTCTCTCCCGCCGCCCTCCTTACAGAGATCACTGCCCAGTCGAAAGGAAGTAATCTACTATTCGAAACTTATCATTTTGCAAGTTCAAGTTGACTGATAGCAGATTCAACTTAATGATAGTATTCGCCAGTCCGAAGACTGCCCAGGGCAAACCGCGAGGAGGTTCTATCATGTCTTGCCCCATAGTGGTCCTTAAGAGAGCCGATGGTTCGTTCTCGGGAAGTAAACGTCATCTTACACCCTACCAATTCTACTGAGAGATCTTTGATCTCTCTTTGGTAAAGCACTCGTGTTTCGATTCCCACACTTATATGGTACATGGCTATACTTAAAGTGGAATACCTGAGCGCCATTCCGTTGGAATTGACAGCAGTTGCTGTCATCGGATCTGCCAATCTGAGCAAGATTAATTTTTTTTTAAAAAACTCTGTCTTGCTCCTTAGCCTGACAACACTCCTCAAATAAATTTCGCGCCTTAACTGCGGTCCGCCGTGGGAGAGCTGACTTGATGATTTCGGCAGTCTGCATGATTGAAATTGAAATGAGAGGCATGTTGTATATATATAACCCCCTTCTAATGGCGAACGCAACGTTCATATGTGTTGAAATCAATTGAATAGCAGATTCAACTTAAATGATGTAATTCGCCAGTCTAAAGACTGGCCGCAGGGCAAAGCGCATTGAAGGGCTCAATCATGTCTTGCCCCATAGGTGGCGATTATTCGATGGTAGTGTTGTTAGTAGAATTTTCCAATCATTGAAAGGAAGATGAGAATCTTCCATTTTCATTAATGGCTCTCATTAAACGTTGATCATGGGAACAATCATTGAAGGGGCAATCTAATGAATGTACATTTATAACTCTCTCCATATGCTAAAGCCTAACCTTTGTCGAGAATGGCCTGAATACTACTGACTGGCGAGAGCAAGGTCACGTTGAGTATGAAGTCGACGTCCCAACATGAGCAACGGCTCAGAGGTTTCGGTCTAAAACAAAGACGAACAACCCCGTGCAACCAAATCCCTCTACGGCAGTACCCGCCCCACGTCCCGAAGGACCGTTCGATAGACACAACGAGAGGTATTACAGCGTTGTTTGCTTTAAGAGTAGAGAGTGAATCTCGTGATAGCAAGAGACTATTCAAGCTCTAGATTAGCAAGTCAAAAATCAACCTGATAGCAGGACAAATGTATAGTCTCGCACGCTAATTTAACAGCTTAGTGAGGAATGATAGAATTTGAGTGTAGTGAGTGGCAATCGATCCGTCCGACAGCCGAAGGCCTTGTTACTGAAACACTAGGGAAGATGCAGAGATCAGTGCCCCTCGAATACCCGCTACTTTACAGCTGAAGACATCATTTGTCACTGCCCCGAAGTCGGGTAACAGGTAACGCCGACGTCAAAAGGTTAGTGAACACGTAGCTGGGATTCTAAACCCTCAAAGCTGCATTAGTCTTAAGGTTTGAATTTGAAATTCTGAATAAGCCAGATTTGATCTTCGCATACTTGGAAAAACTTGAGGTAACAATCCAACTATGTTGTTGATCTTTGATCTGACAGCTTGATAGCACTGGAGGAGCCGTAGAGAGAGCTTGATTCCACCCAGCGTTTTGCAATGGAGTTGTTTAGAGGCACACAATGACAAGGGAATAGCTAAGACTTCAACCGATTGGCGTTCAAAGTTGCTTACGTTGAGAGCTGTGTCAAATGGCCCAACATGTGAGACATGAGTTGTCCCAGCGGTTACGGTTCTGAAATATGACACATTCCCTTGCCACACTTATCATTACGGCATCGTCGACGCCGGTCACCGACAGGAACACCCTTGTCAGTGGAATTATTACAGCAAAAAACTCTCCGTGTCTTGACTCGCTTTCAGTGGAAAAGCCGCTTTATACCATTGAGAAGACTGGTTCAGACATCATTAAAAATGCTTTCATTGAACTGTTCTGCCAGGGTCGAAAACCCCAGATAACCTCCAAAAACTAGTGAATTTAAAAAAATTTTCAACGTGTTTAGCACTACATATGAAAATTTATAAAGTTGTCAATCACTTACGGGCAGGTCAATAGCGACCGAACCTTTTTTGGAATCAACAGTCAAAACGAAATTTGTAGAAAGCCAAAGTGTTACGAGGTCCTGTGTAAGTAGTAGTTTGGTAGAACTTTTTATGGCCTGGAGACGATTGGGCCAAGCTCCTGACCAACCTCCTTAAGTCTGAACGCTTAGTTCTGATATCAGGCAATGGAAAATTTTCTAAGTCGGTTTCTTACAGAAACTCTTGGAATTTGGAATGTCCGAAGCAGATAGTCATTCGGAGCTCAGGACGCAGTACGACCTACCTCTGACTGTCGTTCTCTCTAACATGACAAGGTCTCCGTTGGTTCCCTGCTCTATTATAGTGTGTTGGCGATCCAGCTGATGACGTAAATACCCATCATCCAAAAACACTAAAAATCCGTCCTATCTTCCGGGTTCTAGTGCTCAGATTGAGCTGGAGAATACACCATTTCATGAGATGAATTTAGGACGCTCGAATCCGGAAATTTGGGCCTCACGTTTTTCCTCATCCGATGCTTCGTTTTTTTGGCTTCTACAGTAGGCGAGCCATCGCAACAAATTCTAAACTCTTTCGTTTTTTCCGAAAATGTTGAAAATTTTTCTCGCCGTATGACTGTAGAAAACTCTCCGATTGACCATGATAACTCACCATTAGATAAAGGATCTGACGCTTGATTCCAAATGTCTGAAATCCCGTTTAGTCCAAGCCGATGCTTCGAGATTTTGAAGCTAGAGCCAAAAACGTGTGCCAAATTCTTACTCTGTAGTTTTTTTCACCCAAATGTCCGACAATTCTTTTATGGCGTCTCACATCTCAACGAAGACAGATAGGTACAAGCCGATTCTTTCACTGAATTTGTCTCACTCTTAGCTTTCAAACGAGCTATCGCACGACAAAATCCGTCCACTGGAAGCCAAAATCGAAGCAAGCTGTCCAGAGGCGGGGTGAGGGGGAGTCACCCTGTTGCCAATTTAATTCTCTCCCGCATTGACGCTGGGAAAAATAACCATTTCCTTGTAGAATTTGGACGCTGAAATCCGAATCTGGCTCCGTTCTGTCACATATATCGCGAGAAGCCACCTCAGTTACGTTTTGGCTCTCGCAGTAATGGTCAGCACATCGCAAAAATCTAACGTGGTTCTGTCGCGGCGCGTTTTCGAAAATGTTGAAAATACAGATTTCTCTCTCCGATTGGACTTTGAAAACTCACTGTGAGAAAATGAAGATGAATGCCTTATATGTAGATATCCCTTGCCTATCATGAGAGCTCGCGACTCCCAGCTAGGACGCTCCTCTCTAGTAGACCCACTACAGATAAAGAAGTTTCACGTGCCGCTGATTTCCACTGTTCTTGAATCTGAAATCCGTTTTCCAATCCGATGCGTCGTTTTGAAGCTAGAGCCCAAAACGTCCCAAATTCTAACTCTGTCGTTTTTCGCCAATGTCCCAAAATCTTAAATGGCGTCTCACATCTAAACGAAGACAGATAGGAACAAGCCGATTCTTTCACTGAATTTGTCTCACTCTATTAGCGCAGTTTATATTTTTTTCAAACGAGCTATCGCACGACAAAATCCATCCACTGGAAGCCAAAATCGAAGCAAGCTGTCCAGAGGGTCTCAGCCGGGGGGACGTCAGCGAAAATTTTCTCTCTCTCCGAGTATGAGACTGCACCGCCCGACTTTTGATACCTCCGAGATATACTAAGCTTGCTTTCGCTACAAATTCAACCATAATAGAATGCAGAATTTACCGACACGTGTTGAAGATATAGTCCACGTGGTGCGTCAACGCTCTCACCAGTCTACCCGCGCATCACGCCGTCCGAAATCTTGGCTCCAGTTTTCTCATCCGACAACGTGCTTCGTTTGGGCCGCTACACACCAAAACGTCCCAAATTCTAACTCTGTCGTTTTTTCGAAAAATGTTGAAAATTTTTTCTCTCCGATTGACTTGAAACTCACTATCAGATAAAGAATTTCACGCTGAGTTCCCAAATCTGAAATCCGTTTTCGCCATCCGATGGCTTCGTTTTGAAGCTAGAGCCCAAAACGTCCCAAATTCTAACTCTGTCGTTTTTCGCCAATGTCCCAAAATCTTAAATGGCGTCTCACATCTAAACGAAGACAGATAGGAACAAGCCGATTCTTTCAGTGAATTGTCTCACTCTTAGCTTTCAAACGAGCTATCGCACGACAAAATCCGTCCACTGGAAGCCAAAATCGAAGCAAGCTGTCCAGAGGGGGGGGGGGACGTCAGTGAAATTTCTAAATTTGATGAAAAATGTTTTGGTGACGGTCCCAGGTCGAAATTCCACACTTTGGAAAATTTTCAAAATTTTACCCATACAAAGTCACTCTGACACTTAGGATTTTTTCAGGTAAGCGAGCTCCGACCAAAAATCTTGTAACCGCTCTAACTTTTGAACGAAGACAGATAGGAACAAGCCGATTGTTTCACTGAATTTGTCTCACTCTTATCTTTCAAACGAGCTATCGCACGACAAAATCCGTCCACTGGAAGCCAAAATCGAAGCAAGCTGTCCAGAGGGGGGGGGACGTCAGTGAAAAATTTTTCTCTCCGATTTCGCTGGAAACATCCTTCCTAACCCAAAATTTCACGTAGATTCCGAATCTGGACTCCGTTTTCTCATCCGATGCTTCGTTTGGGCGCTACACACCAAAACGTCCCAAATTCTAACTCTGTCGTTTTTTCGAAAAATGTTGAAAATTTTTGTCGCCGATTGACTTGAAACTCACCATACAGATAGAGAATTTCACGCTGATTCCAAATCTGAAATCCGTTTTCCAATCCGATGCTTCGTTTTGAAGCTAGAGCCCAAAACGTCCCAAATTCTAACTCTGTCGTTTTTCGCCAATGTCCCAAAATCTTAAATGGCGTCTCACATCTAAACGAAGACAGATAGGAACAAGCCGATTCTTTCAGTGAATTTGTCTCACTCTTAGCTTTCAAACGAGCTATTGCACGACAAAATCCGTCCACTGGAAGCCAAAATCGAAGCGAGCTGTCCAGAGGGGGGCGGGGACGTCAGCGAAAATTTTTTCTCTCCGATTTCGCTGGAAACATCCTTCCTAACCCAAAATTTCACGTAGATTCCGAATCTGGACTCCGTTTTCTCATCCGATGCTTCGTTTGGGCGCTACACACCAAAACATCCCAAATTCTAACTCTGTCGTTTTTCGAAAAATGTTGAAAATTTTTTGTCGCCGATTGACTTGAAACTCACTATACAGATAAAGAATTTCACGCTGATTCCAAATCTGAAATCCGTTTTCCAATCCGATGCTTCGTTTTGAAGCTACAGCCCAAAACGTCCCAAATTCTAACTCTGTCGTTTTTCACCAATGTCCCAAAATCTTAAATGGCGTCTCACATCTAAACGAAGACAGATAGGAACAAGCCGATTCTTTCAGTGAATTTGTCTCACTCTTAGCTTTCAAACGAGCTATGGCACGACAAAATCCGTCCACTAGAAGCCAAAATCGAAGCAAGCTGTGTAGGGGGGGGGGGGACGTCAGCCGAAAATTTTTTCTCTCCGATTTCGCTGGAAACATCCTTCCTAACCCAAAATTTCACGTAGATTCCGAATCTGGACTCCGTTTTCTCATCCGAACACTCCTTCCACTCGAAACAACCCATTTACAACCCAACATTCAGCAGATTGCACCAAAAACATCACACACTATAGCCTCAACACTAATCCTGGCGGTCGCCCAAGTCCACCACGACACTCTATCGTTCCAGAGGGGGGGGGGGACTCAGACCCGAAGCACCACGGCGGCCGACCACGACACTCTGCCGTTCCAGAGGGGGGGGGGCGCCGGTCGAGTGTTTGTCATTTGCTTACTACTCACATTGATAAGCTAGAACGTGTACAGAAACGTTTCGTCAAGCACTTATGTTATTTGACTCGCAAGAAATATGAAAGTTGTAATTATGTTCCCTTATGTGAAGTGTTTCAGTTAACCACTCTTGTTCATCGTCGCAAATTATCTGACACAGTATTATTTCATAAGATACTTCACAATCGTGTAAACTGTTCTTACCTTTTATCTTTGATTTTATTTAATTTACCGACTAGGCGGACTCGCCACACAAAGGTCTTTGCTGTCAAAAAGTGTCGTCTCAAATTACGTAATTCGGATTTCATGCCTCGTACAGTCGGTTTTGTTAATAGCTTACCTGACGTTGATTTTTTCGACAGATCACTCAGCAAATGTTCCATTTCACGTGGATTTTTCGATATTGAATAATTTGTATAGTTTTCTTTTAATGCATTTATTCTGTATTCTGTAAAAACATTCCTGTATTATTCGACTGTTGACTGTAATTGGCATCTTTTGCTGTAGTCAGCTTGAAATATATTCATTCATAAATAAAAATATCTTATCTAAATCCGTGTTTAAGGTTTTATGTGAACAATGACTGGTGTCGATCCCCATGATATCATAATCACTCATACGAATGTAGGCAAACTATTCCTGTTTATAAAAAACTAAACCAGACTAGTTTTTATGCCTTTCTTAAAACTGAAAGCTATACGGAAGTAACCCAGGATTACAGGTTTCATAAAAAAAACAAGCTATAGGAAGTCTACCCAACATTTCAAAATTAATGTGAAATGTAATGCTATTTCATATATTTGGTCATAAGAAGGCATACGATTGCACTTGTCCAAAAATATCATGTGTTGGGGTATAATCACTTTAATGTGATTACAAAGTGATCAATTTAGAATACTACTGCAAAACCTTAGAGCGGAATGGAGTGGCTTCTAGTGATCAATATTTTCACAATATCATGATGCCAAAATACCATGATAGGCTTATTCTTTTCAATTTGAGGTTTGCCTATTGATTGGTTTAATCAAAAATGTATCTCCTTTATGAAGGAATCTTCGATGGCAACTGATGATCATGGTAATTCATATGTCATTCATTTGTTAGTGAAAGAGATTCTACATATTTCATATAACCAGATCATTTTCCACCAACATGTCTTGCACATCTTTTCTATACAATATCTTTCAGCATCTACTTTGAAAAGGTGTTTGCTACAAATGCTTTAGGCCGTTCTGCGGTTCGTTGCGATTGATGTCTCACCATTCGAATAATTGAAATTATTAAAAGCAATTGATTACTTCAGTTAGATAAATCGATCCTGAGCATTTCGCAGAAACTATATTCTTCAAAACTGCAATGTCGATTGATAAAGCATATCTAGTCCATCAAAACTCGAACTTCGAAAGTCAAATTTTGCTCTATTGCAAAATATCAAAATTTCATTCTATCGAAAGGGAATAATTTCTTACAGCACACCAACTTCATGTTTTCAAGTACCATTGCTACTTCTGATGCTACTTCTCGATGCTACTTGTATAATATCGAAGTCATATATTGAAAATATGTGCAAAGTCAAAATTGGACAATATATACCACTTTAACTATCAGTTGCCTACAGGTAATTGAGCATGTTTCAGAGTTTCAGTATCAATTTGGAGTCAAAACTGGGACATAGAAAAAAGGCAGCTCAGCTTGAAAACAGCCATTTTCGGCATTTTTTGAGAAATCACGTTTTTGAACTCCTGGTGTAGCTTTCTGTATTCTGGATACCGCTTGAGATCACAGATGTGAAACACACTCATATACAGCAACACAATTATCATAGTTATTACAGGCATCAAGAATATAAAAGGTTGTAAGATAAGTTTAAATTTTTTGTGTTTCTTTGCGCACCCTCTTTTTACCAACTTTGGAGTCATGTATCTCCGTTCTACATGCCAGTTACCCATTGAAATTCATATAAGAATTCCTTTATACCAAACTAATGTTGCATGCAAAGTTTGGTTGAGTAACGAATACACAGGAAAAGTTACAACTGTGTGGAAATTCAAATTTTGAGAATTTCAAAATTATGGAAAAAATCAAATTTAAAGTTATCTCTAGATCCCGCTATATAAAAAATTGGAAGCCAATATTACAGATTTGATGTTTTCTAATGCACAGCAGACATATATCCGAAAATCAGCAAAATCAAATACTCAGTGCCACAAAATTATATATATATATATGTTTTAAAAAAGAATGACACGGTCAATAACTAAGGTCTTACTTATTTCTGGACTATATACACGATTGTCTCTTTTATAAGTTCGATGTTAAAATGCTGATGTACAATTTCTGTCAAAAAAATGTATCTCCTCTAGATGACATACCCTCTCTTGTTAATTCAGTCAATGCCCACATTGTTTTTACTTTAGAAAATTCCATAAACAATTCAATAAGTTTTCTGGACACTACGGTTTCTGCAATTGAACAAAACTCCTTTAAAACGAAATTTTACGCGAAGTCATTGCATAGTGGAGACATTCTTCCTTGGACTAGTCATGTACCATTCACACGTAAAATCAATCTACTTAATTAACTCTCTTCTCTCTTGAGCTTGTCACGTAATTCAGTGACAAAGTAATTCAACAAAGATTTCCAGCTATGGGCCCGACTGTAATTACTTCTCATTCTAAATTTGAAACTTGATTTTTATAGATTGTTCATAGATAATAACATGCAAGTTATATTGTTTTCTAATGAAAGCCACTTGATGCTCTGGGTGTTGATTTTCATATGAAAAGTATCAATCTTCCCTAACGACATCTGATTGAACACATCGATCCCTTTATGTACCTGCAAACATTCAGCATTGCATGATTGAAATGAAAGCTATTTGATCATTTGTAACAATGGTGAAGAAGGACTTTATCATGATGACCATTGTTGAATTAAGTGAAGAATTGGAAGTACATGTAGACTTGCTTTTCCATTCAGACGTGACGTTGTTCTTTTCATCTAGTTTCTTGGCTTTCGAGTTCTACTACTTTGTATGAAAATTATTGTCCCATTTTCAAATGCAATCATGGCAATGTTAATTATGGCGATAATGATGTCTATTGGCTTCAAAATGAGAGCTTATTTGTCAATTTCTGTTGAATAATTCGAAAGTTATACTACTTTAAAATTTAGTCACGTTTTGGATGCCACACCCTGTAGTCATGAACTTCCGGCACACAAGCACACGCATGATCCTCTCCATCAGATTGATTATGCACAGAAAAAATGAAAAACGATTTCTGAGAGATAGGCCTATGGCGTAAATTCCAGGTTATTTTATTGGTTGAATAAATTGCTGATGACATGACAATTGACATGTTTGAATGAAGAGCACTCAAGGTATCTACGAATATGGAGACATACTCACTGTATTCACCAACTGTGTCTACACTTAATGGCTATTAACTTAGTGATTTCACAGAGCTTTATTAATTGTTTGCGATGGGGGGGTGGGAGGGGAGGCTTGGAACTCCCGTCACATTTTAGCAGTGGATCTAGACTCAAGCTGCCAACCTGTGTATTTGTGGTTTTTGACTTTTTGTTTTTTCGCTATTGCTAATAGTGAACAAGAGCGTCAACATGAATGTTAATTACATTTGACAGCAATCTGTCTGTATAAATGTAGGATCTAAATGTTTATTTCAGATGAAATATTTTACAGCTTCATATTAGCCTGGGTGCATACAGCCGATTTATTTTGTAATAGCATGTACTATCATACAAAAAATGCCGAAAAACTGCTGATGTTTCCTACATTTCCTCTTGGGCATCTCCTGGGCATTGTTTTCTACAAATCAACAAGGAAATTCATTAATACAACTCAACAAGCATGACCGCAGGAAGTTATTGACATTGAACTCACACAACCACTTTCTCCCATTCATTATTGCACCGACCCTCAAATTCCCTACCGGTTATCTCATTTCATTGTTCTTATCAAAGAAGACCATCTTTGGAGAAGACAGACATACGTTAGTTCATGAATTCGCCATTTCTGAACGGCAAGAATGTCACATATTGGGAACAGGGAATGACCGGTTTCATCATATATGATGAATCAAAGGTTCAAGTCTTCTAACGAAATTTCGCAGATTTCCTTCAGCTTTTTGCCAATTGTTTCGTCTATTAAACAGTAGAGGAAGCAGAATACCGCCGCCAATACTGTTATTAACAATTAACCACTGAATCTACCAGATTCCACCACATATCTCTGTCGGAGGAATCTCCTTATGCTCGTACGTGATTCCAGAAATGAGCAAAATCTGCGATTATTATATTGCAGTCACCATCGACAGTGTGAAGGCGGAAGAGGCCGAAGACCTGGATTTTTGAGAACTTGTTTCATTAACTTAAAGCTATCGACCAAATGTTTTCTTCATTTTCCTACTGTGACATCATAATGATCCTCCGACTATGTCATATACCTTTCAATGCAGTTTTCACAATGTTGCTACTATTCAAGCTCTTGAGTCACGGAGCCCTGCGGACATACTCCCAAAATTGCCCAACCTCATTTGGCAAGGTTACTGACGGCGGCTGGAGACAAGGAAAGTTGAAGTTGATGGTCATTTACCATTTGGAAAGAAGTGGATTGACCAAAATGCCAAAACTGACTGCACAAAAGGATCAAATTTTCAAAGGACAGACGAAAGACAATATTAAGTATTATGAGAATGGAATGAATTTGTGTCGAGTCATGCATGCATCTTTTCAGTCCGATAATTTGAATCGTGGATATGGGCATGAAAAATGAACTTATATCAGCTTAAAACATTTTTACGAGATGCAATTGTAGAAATTTGTTAATAAGTCTCCTCACGTAATTTTCTTGCAGCCAATGAGATGCACAATTAGTATACCAAGTTAATTTCTGGGCGATTCACTCAATTTCACGTTTGACATTTGCAATACCGGCTGAAATTAATTTATGCAAATTGTGTATCTTTAATTTACTCGTGCTATGGCTGATTGCCTGGTTGAATAGAGACTAAATTAAATAGGTCTAGTGATGGTGCCTGATATTAGACGAAGTGGCAGCTATTCAAGTCCGCACACATCTTTTCAACGAATGGTGCAGGTCAATATTTGGCTACCTTATTGACTTATTTCGCATGTTCTGCAGAAATATTTCAAGACCTACGAAAATTATGACTGGTAAATGGTAATTCAGAATGCAGTACTTATCAAATTCATAAGATCCGAACAACCGCGAGTTGCCCCAAGATGACCGTATCGTGCTCATCGGTTGGCGTGCGGAACTGACTGCAAATGCGAATCATTTCGACCGATTGCATCGCTCTCTGAGAGGCAAGCAATCATATTTTAAATTCAAGTGAATGTAATCCATCTCATTCACTGCATGAAATGGATCCTGATCGTCTACCTAAAAGTGGACATTCGAGAGTGTCAGTGTATATGGCTACCAAGTGCTTTCTTCCTTTGAGCTTGTGCTGTATCAAATAATGTTTCTGCTAGGTCTGTTGATTAAGAAAGAAAAGTTTGACCATTTGTGTTCATTTAGTCATCATACACACATTTTCTGATTTTTCAAGTTTTTTCTGCTATTTTTCGGTATTATGTGTGTAATCTTCTTCTTCTTTGCCATATTGGGTTTATAATCTGATTTTTCATGTTACTGCATGAAAGAGCATGAAGGAGCATGACTTTCAATTATGAAATTAAATTATTCTCTCTCTCTCTCTCTCCTTCCCTCCGTCCCTCTGTATCTCCCTCCTTCCTTCCCTCTCTCTCTCTCTCTCACACACACACACACTCCGGACTCTTTTCGATTTAGGAGCCTCTCTGTGCGTGTGTCTCTCTCTCTCTCACACTCACACGCTCACACACGCAGCCATATATATACGTGTGTATATATATATATATATATATATATATAATATAATATATATCGTATGTAATATCGATGATGATGTTTAGTCAGACAGAACCATTTTTTTCAATCTCTATCTCATCTTTTTTCTATTCAATTCGTTGAAATAAGTCATGCATATTTAGATGTGTCAGAAAACACTGTAGGAATGTTTATTTTATATTCGGCAGACTGTCAATGACACGACTTTGTCTCTGGGGTCTAGATTTCCTATCTTAAGTAAGACAGAAGGTGTAGAATTGATAGGAAATCGCCACATGCGAGAGGATATTCCACTAACTATGATCGGATGTGGCGTTCATGTTATTTCAGCTTTCCCCGTATAGAGGATCAATTGAGGATACGTGCATCCTGTCTTCGATATAGAAAGATCTACGATCGACGATTCCAGCGTTTCTCCATTTAAGGAAGACGAGAAAATGTCAACGGGATATTTACGTCAGACGCGCAACTGCTACATGATCAGATCAGGAAAGGAGTATTTCTGTCTATTTGTTGGTAAATGATTGAAAGAAAAATTGATGATGTCTGAATTATTTCCGACTTAACTTGAAATATCAGACTTCATTCCATGACTTGGTATTATCTGCTGCAAATGTCCGCTGGATCAAAGCTATGAAAATTTGGTTGCATCTGGTTCTAGATTAACTCGTTATTTCCCAGATTTTTTATTTATTGATTTTCGTAATTTTCTTTATCAAATAGCCTTCTGCATCTTTGAAGAACGTGTAGAAATCCGATTTTCGCAATATTATTCAATCTATTCAAAATTCAAATTTTTCGACTATAATCGACCCAGGTAAGTGCACGCTAAAATTGACACACGACTAAAAGATATAGAGGAATGCAGATCATTGGAATCTATTGCTGATGAAAAGTCGAAAAATATTCAAAGTACAAGTCGACATTGCAAAGAGTAGGCCTACCTTGCGACGTAAATGATTCCTATGAAAATAACGTCTCCTTGTTTCTTATCAATTGTTCTAATAAGGAAATAGCTGCAAGCTGATGAATGCCGGTATATAAAGTGTTGGATCTACCTTGAAGACCACTGGGCTGCCTGGGAAGTGTGTTTGATTGGACAGTAAGAGGTAATTGAAAAACCTTCACTTCTTCGTCGCATACAATGCACTTAGCAAGAAAGTCGGCTATGTCATTTTTGGTCATCAGTGCTAAATCTGCCGTTTCAATCAATCGAAAATAGCGCTGATGATTTTAGATTTCGTCGGAGTTTATCTTTGTCAACTTTCTTTTCAAAGCAGCAAGTTGAGAGCCGCTGTAGTGTTACGGTATGAAATGAATCTTGGGTAGGATAACTTTGATGAGTATTATGAAAGCATATTCTTACAAACATGGAACATTTTTAACGATGAATTTGAAATTCGCTGAACAAAATATAACAAAATATGTGATTAATAAATATGATTAACCCACACATGCATTATCAAGAGAATCTAATACATCTCCGGAAGAGTCCCTCTAAAAATGAAAAGACAGCGTGTTGAGTATCTTGACGTGCAATTCAGATGATCTCATGTCTGGTCAGTGGTAATGTCATTTCAATCATTGCAGAAGTGCTTCCTCAATGAGAATTGATAAATTACATGCGAAGCACTTCACTGATGATAAGAAAGTGTACTATAATCTTAGCCAGCAATCCAACCTGTCATACTCCTCGTTTGGGTAATTGCGTAACCTTAGAAAATCTTGGTCGGTTTGAATTTTACCGCAAACCTCCGTGGGTCGATTGTAGTCGACTTGATACGTTCAACACTTGATGCAGTGAGGTATTTCAGTCGGCTCAGGGTGCAAGGACAAGTTTACGTCACAGAGAAGCTAAGATGCTGATAGGAAGTGACTTTCCCACATCTAAGGAGAAAAATCACAATTTCCGTTAATTGTGTCAAAAATGACGTTTATCTACTAGAGTCGACTGTAGTCGATGTAAAGTTTGTTCAATGATTTCGCGTACTAATTGATTTATCTTTCTCAAGTCACCGATTGATACACAAACTGCTTACATAACATAAATCAAGTGAATGTATTACTCAAGATTCGAGATAAACTCTCAGATTCAATATCGCTATTATAATTAAGCAAATGATATTGTTATATAATAAATAATTAATGAAAAATTAGATAGTGGGATATGTTCTGATCATGATGGCCATGGTATAGTAAGTATATTAAGTAGAGTGGTAACTCTCTATTCATTAAATCCCCAATGTGTACACACTTTCGATTTTATTAAATGAGCTCGAGTGGGATACATGTTGTATATTGTTCCCATACGTGAGATATGCAAAGTTTTGCAGTTTTGAAGAAATTACCACCGAATTGAATGATCATGATAGTAATCCAGCAGGAATGATGGTATTTTACAGATTCTCTTTGTCATGACAGCCTTGGAGATTTCATGTTTGTTAAATTAGCAATTCGATGGGTTCCTATTGTAACTTGTAATGTGTTCTTCTAAACCCCTCTAACTGAAAATTGAATATAAATGGGACCTTGTTTATCTAGAAAATTGTAGTTTTATCCACTTGCGTCATTTTATGATCACCCTGATCACAGACAACCTGCCACTGGCAGAGCAAAATCACATAATCAAAGGTAATGGTTTCAATTAACTTTGAAGATAAATGGGTCCACATCACTATTGAGATTCAAGAAATGAAACATGAATTTTGTGAATCATTAAATCATGCCGGTGAAAACCGAATTAAAAACTTGAAATTTCAGCCAAGAAAGCACAAATAATATCGCGATATTTTCATGAAGACTTCCATTATAATATGGATCATGAAATTTCCTTGATAATCAGCTTTATTTCCGCTTAGTTAGGATGCTTGTTGGCAAATATTCATACCTTTTGATATCCAACTTGTTTCATACTACTTGTTTAGGAGAGTCCTCTCGGTAGTATATAAATTGGCAAATTTTGAGTTTTTTCAAAACTGCTCGAATAATTATTTGGACCACGGGAACGGAATCTCCGCAAAAACCTGAATCTTTTCATACAAAAATTTTCACTGTATGCAGATACCTTTTTTGAGTCGACACTCTACCTATATATCCCTACTCTATGATAAAAGCTTCTACGTCAAAATTCATTATTTAACCACTGTCAGCCAGAATGATGTATGGTCGACTATAGTCGACTCAGGTAAATAACGGGTTAAGCTCACACAGCAGTGCATCTCTTTTGCCTCTTAAACGCCATTTGCTCAGAATGGAAATTGAATGAAAACTGTGGCACACACGTGGGAGCTTAATTAAGACAAAAAACAAATTTGACCAACTGCTTTGGTAAACTCCTCTATTTCTGTAGAAAAATTTTATATTGATATCCGCCTATTGTCTGAGAATTAAATTCACAAATCTCTCTTTAATTTCCAAAAAAATAGAGCACTTCGTGTGTTAAGGATTTCTAGGTGGGGCACTGTCAGACACATACAGCATATAATACTCAAATATGAGAAACAAGAAGCAAAATAACGAAATAAATTTCAATTTCCTCGATTTTGTATACTAATATAATATATATAGTATATAATGGTATATAACATAATTTTATACACTGTAGTTTTTATATTCCCAATATTTCGGCTCAGCCTTTATCAAGGGATACAGGAAAAGGAAATTGTACTGACTGTCATCAAAAAAATTTAAACTAACCTATTAATGAAATACAACCTAGAACCTTAGTAGAGCATGGACATTGAGACATGCCAACAAAATGAACTAAAATGAAATAATATGAATGAAAATGAAATTCTTCATACAACTTGATCCTTGACTCCTTTTATCCAGTTCACATTGGAATTACCCAAAAATAACTGGTTACCAATTTTAGACTTGACTGTCAATTTTATCTATTAACGTTTTCGACTTCTTTATTTTCCAAGATATGTCATTCAGGACACAATTTACCGTGATCTTCACATGAACCATAATGTCGATGAAAAGGACTGTGATTATCAACGAATTCAGAAGAGCAACTCGTAACTCATCAAACAAAGAACAATCAATTGGAATAACGGCTATGAAGCAAAAGTCTCTGAATAATGGATATCCATTGCGAATGATTAACGATTCGTTGACATTTTGTCTGAATAATAAACATATGAGAAATAAATCTAATGAAGATGAACAACAATCGCGAAACATAGTCTTGCCTTTCATAAAAAGCAAATTCAAACGCAAAATTAACTAACTTGTTGTGGATTGTAAGAAAGAACGACCAAACCGTTGACACGTAATTTATTGGATAAACAGCTGGCTGTTAAGGCAAGTCATATTTAAACGTTCACAAGTGATGATTTAAGTGATGCGTATAAACAACAGTTCACATACAGTCCACACTTGTAGAACACATCCCTCTGATCATGTGCGGCCAATATTCACCAACCCTCCAATGAAACGTCTGCTTAAGAAGAAACAAAACAAGTGCTATTATGAACAATGTAATATATGGGAGAATGGAATAGCTAATGGAGAATGTGACACCAAAGATATTGTGTATACATGTAATACAATACAGCAACAACAAATGCAGCAAACTATATGTTGGGGAAAGCTCGAGCCAATGAGATCAAGAATTAATGAACACTTAAAAGGTCCTGAATCTGAGGTTTACAAATATCTTAAAACACGCAACTCCCTAATCACACACATGTCCATCTCATGGTAAATATTACATCGAAACTTATAGTACATGGCTCAAAGAAACAGGGTCGAAAAGAAGGAGATAAAACGAAGGCCTATCAAAATGCTACTCAATCTCATTAATTCTGTATGACTTTTAGTTTTCCTTACCTTTATAGATTAGTTATTTTTATCCTTTTCGTATCTCAAGCAATCCATGATATTTGTGTTCAAGGTCTGTGTCAGCATGTCTCAATGTCCATGCTCTATGGTTCTAGATTGTAATTCAAAGATAGGTTAGTTTAAATTTTCTTAATGACATTCAGTACAATTTCCTTTTTCTGCATCCCTTGATAAAGGATAAACAGAAATATTGGGAGCATAAAGCTACACGGTCGTGGAAAATTGACGGATCCTTTCCAAGTGCACGGCGAAGTATAAGAGTAGCAAATGCCCTGGAGTTGTTCACAGTGCAGTATACATCCACATTCTATTCTCCCCGTAATGTTGCGGTAAAGCGATTTATTTGATGTGCCTTTCTAATTTCTTACGTACGTACAAGCAACTCTTCCACTATGCCTCACGAGCACGCACTATGTGCAGCTGTTAAAATGTAGCATTACCATTTTTGTCCATTTATTGGATCTATAGGTCACATCCAAGAAATCACACGTTTGGTTCACAAATGATGGTGTGAAATATTTAATGATCATAGAAGCAGCAAGCATTTTTGCGGTAGGTTACCCTGTTGCACACATAGGACCAAATGAGTACCAGAAGGAGTACTGAACCTGAGTACTAACGACGACTAAGAAATGAGTCCCAGAATTTAGTACTCGGTGAGCTCTAAAAAATTAGTACTCATATTGGAACTTTTTGGGTTCGAAAGCACAGTACTTAATTCGCACTCGGAATAGCACCATCACTATATCCAACTCGCTATATCACATGCGCACATACATCGTAGAACTTCTATGGCAATTAGACACAAATGCATATGGATCAATAAAATATGCACATGAATCAAAGCGCAGCCGATGAAGTGGGTAGACGTTGACAAGACCCAAAGCACTGTCGGAGCATTTGTGCCAAGTTTTTAATGAGCGGATGAGCGAGGAAAAAAATTTCTGTGAGTGAAAATTGAACGAGCGAGCAGTTGAGCGAGCCATTTTTTTGAAAAAACAAAAAATAGAAAGATCAAGTAATCAAAAATATTTGAAGTAAAACATGTTTGAAGCCCCTCCTTGTGAACAGTAGCAACGTGATTTATCAATATAAATGTGGCTCGTGTGATGCGAGTTATGTGGAATTCACGTCGCGACACATGTTCCAAAGAGTTGAAGAACGTCGGCACTCTGTGGCAAGTGAGCATCGCCTACAGTCTACCTGTGACCAAGCAATTTCTATAGAGAGTTTTATGATCTTAAAGAAATGCAAGAAAGACTATTCGAGAATCTATGCGATGCTATTTATTCAGAAACTCCATCCTAATCTGAATGGACAGGAGGATTCTGTGAAACCTCGGTTGCTTGATAATTAGTTTGCTTTTTCTTTTCCTAAGTCTATGTAGCACAATTTATTAGATGTCTTGTTTTTTTACATATAAGTTAGCTATGCAAACGTAAGATTTACTTTAGACCTTTTAGCCTAGTTTCCACTCTATGATTTTCAAATTTTGTAGTCAGTTCATGCATATACATAATCCAGTCGTTAATTTTTATCTGTGTACCCTTGAGAATGCTTACTGGACTATGAGCGAAACTTAGGGAAAATTTTCCCTTTTTATTTCTTTCCAATATTTGAAATCTTTTAAAAATACTTTCTAGTAGATGCATGTATGTAACTTGATTGATGAACAATACATACAAACTTTATCTCTCTTCTGTGGTTCTCACACTCTTGACAAGATGCATTGAATGCCTATCTGGAGTCTACGTGTGGATGTGAACTTAGCAAGAAGAAGGTCTCTCTGATCGATGATGTGCTCAACATCCGACCATCGACACATTAGTTATTCACATATCTTTTGAGTCGGTCCCCCAATCGTCGCTTCGTCCCATAGATATGCTATGGTTTCCGCAATTTCACGAAGAGATTATAAGATGCTTTAATTTGATATAAATTAAGCGTTGCTGGAACACATCCACATGCAGATCTCTGAGAGACATTTAGTATCGTCAAGCGTGAAGGAACTGCGAAAGAACTACAAATTTTGGAAGAATTGAAACCAACCAAATTAGGCCTACACACGGACAATCCAAATGTAGGCATATATGGCTTCCACTGTACTGCACATTGATTTTAAGCCTATCCCACCGGACTCAGAAGCGCATAGGAATGAATCGGCCTCCCCTTAACTTTCAAATCACATGAAATTCACGGTACAGCATGTTTAGGGTCTGAGCTTTCTTATCTTGATGCTCATTTGTTTTAACTCATTCATTCCCCCATGTTGTAAAAAGCAATTCAATATGTAAAATCAGCAATTTTGGCAGATCTTATTTAAATTTGAAATTTTGCCGACATTAGCCAGAAATCTCCTCGATGATAAAGATTGGAGAGTGCCAGTTCGCCCGGACAAATAAAGGAAATATGTTCTCAAACATCATGTCTGAGGACATTTTTCTATTCTGTCTCCTTAATTATTGCAGTTTACGATGCTGCGAGTTGAGTGCACTAGGAAGTTACTTACCTGGGAACGACAAGATTGATGTGTAGGCCCTAGGCGGAAATGTTGACATGTCAAGCATATGGTACACATAAGACATGGGGAAGATTATGCATCAAAAGCAAGCTTTCCAATATGCCTGTGAAATGATGTTCAACAGCTGAAAGTAGCTCCATAGGTCTCTGTAGTTATATGGAGATGAACGACACAATACATGCAAATTATTAGGAAAAGACATAGAAGTAGCTACTTACATGAGTCACAACTACTAATAAATTATAAGTAACATTTACTTAACATTTGAATTCCCAATGCTACATTCGATGTCTATGGCATAATAGATAATCATGATATGATTCATAGACTCAAATTGGAAGTAGATCCGCTTCGTCAAAAGCTACATGCATCATGCAAAACGTTTGTAAGACGTAGTCATTTTCACACCTTCGAAAAAAATAATTTCCATAATTCAACGGGACAAATTCAACGATTTGAGTGAAATTTTTAAAAATGCGCTTAATTTTAGGTCACAAAATCGTAGGTG
The DNA here is from genome assembly GCA_907163375.1 of Prostheceraeus crozeri. Lineage (NCBI taxonomy): Eukaryota > Metazoa > Platyhelminthes > Polycladida > Euryleptidae > Prostheceraeus > Prostheceraeus crozeri. Next base: position 43,741 of record CAJQUW010012583.1, on the reverse strand, counting down.
GGGCGGCATCGCTTTAAGAAGATCGCATCAAAAAATAGGGAAGCCTCTCCGGAATAGATAGTTACTAAGTCATTAAAAATCTTGTAATTGTAATAATGATGAATTTATTTTGCTTACATCCTCTTTTGATGACCTTCTTAAGTTAGAATAATCAAGTTTCAAAATGTCTTCTTGCTAGTTATTGATCTTCAACAACTTATTTTGAAAATATACCAGTACCATTATCAAGTGAAAAAGAACACAACATTTAAAGGAGTCCATCACTTACAATATTCAGTTGGAGTCGTAAATCTTGGGTGACCATGCCCACACCGCTCTGCTGCACATTTCCTTCTATTTCTTGCCAAGGTGACTGTCTTTGCGAAGACATCTCTTCCAACTGTGATTTCAATGTTGTACTTACATGTAATTCTTCCTTCTTCATTTGCTATCAATATGTTGGACAAAGATTTGTTGGAAATCAATTATAGTCAGACAATTTAAACATTGATTTTTCCAACTCGTTTCATGAATGCCATCAATCAATGTGTCAAATGAAATTCTAGCATTTTTAACAGTCTTCGTACTAGTACTGTCAAATCTCGATTATTCAGCGTAGTTCATCCCTTTCTAGATAAAATAAAAAATGTTGAGAGTTGATTAACTGCAAGTAAGATTTTATCAATCGCGAACCATGTATTTCAACTGCATCCTACAGTTAAAATACATTGAGTTCAATTTATGATATTGTACTGCTCTTAGATCTTTCGTTGTTTTATATCTGAGGTTCTTCATTCGGCAACTTTCCACCAGGTAAGTAAAATATCGCTCCTTCAAGTTTAAGACGATTTTTTGCGAAGTAAAATTCCCCGATGCGCTTCGTCTTGTTCAGCCTCAAGGCTCTTGACCCTCGGTGAATTTTACTTCGCAAAAAAATCAAAATCATCGTTAACTTAAAGGAAAGATATTTTTCTTGCCTCGTGGAAGTTTCCACAATATTTGCAGTTAATTTGCTTTATCTTCGCATGCAGTCTACTGCACCATTTATGTGCGGTGTACAGGCTACAAGTAGGAAATAAGTATAGTGCTTATGAAAACCAGCAGTAAGAGTGTGGGAGTCTGGAAAGATGCCCAAATGTTGCATTGTGGCAGATAGTTCAATTGTGGAGTTGAAGATTGCAAGATCTCATGGAACGATTGGTTGAACATGGGCAATTGGCAGTGAAATGGAAGCTTCAATGAACATAATCATGATGTGTTTCATGCACTTGTTAATCTGACACGCTGAGGAATTCGGACCGACCTTCAGTGTCATCTATGTGACATCCCAATCTTCGCCGTGCCCTCTCTGGCTATCATGTGATCTATACACGAACCGGTGCGGTTTGGTCCTGCAAGCAATTGTGGAATCAGTCTCTACCCCCACGTGTCTGAAGTTAGCGGAACCTCCCCAGGGAACCACTTTTGTCTATAAACTTAAATTTCTCGATGACGACTCTGAATTTGTGGAATCTCCTCAGAGGGCTAAAATTAATAAAGTAAAAATCGGTAAGTAAAATAAAGAAGAATCACACTGTAATAAAAAGTGGTTCCGTTGGGTAGTTTCGCTAGCTTCACGCACTTACATGTACATGTTGCGATACTATCACTTTTAGCTGCATTGTTGTGAAAAATGAAGTATACATTTGTATGATCAGCTCCACAAATTGGAACACGGTAGTGACAAAATAAAATTGATTTACTGCACCTATCACCGAAACTAGGAAGTTGGTTCCGCTAACTTCACAACGGAACCACTTTTATCTGTAAACTTGAATTTCTCTATAACGACTGCGAAGTTGTGGAATCTGAGCCCAGGTTCGTGATCAGGAGGCTGATAAAGTAGAAGTTGCTTCGAATAGGATCTCGCTGTCCTAAATAATGGCTACAGTCGGTGGCTTCGCCATCTTTACGCACGTCTCCACAGGTGAGTAACGGGAATTGACTTTGTACGGAGTGATCGAACAAAGAGACAAAAGAGTCATCGTGGCATCTGTACCCCGCCAATGGGAAACTTGAGTGGATAAACAGCTGCCAGATGAATTATTACTATCTGACCAACGACCTCATCTAGCGTTGATCGACGTGATAGGGAAGATATTGATCATTGGCCAACTAACCTTTCCCTAGGAAGAGTGCGTTAAGGATGCCCATGAAAGGAAAACTGTGAAATATGAAGAACTTGAAGAAGGGATTCAGAAACAAGGGTGGAAATGTGAGCTCATGCCTTCTGAGAGTGGGATGACGCGATTTCGTTGATCCATCGGTGAGGAAATTTCTTATTAAAACTGATGTTTAAGTGTAAAGATCACCATGTAGAAGTTGACTACAAAGGTGGAAGAAAGTCCTGGATGCAACGAGCTGCTGCGGGCCGACCATCTTGACAGATACTGAGCTTAGTAGGACGAAATCTCAGTGAAGCTTGTCGCCTATGTGTCAGGTCCTTTTAAGTGCAGCATTTACTGTCTCATATAATCCAACAATTTCATATATAGCAGATTTCTAACACTTATTGATTACTCAGTCCTCAGTCACTCATAAGTCACGCATGTTGTCGTAAACTATTTTAAGGAATTATCTATTATTTTGTCATGATTTCATATAAATTTGTAATATAAATTTATTTTCAATTTTCAACGCATTACATAGTTTCGTAACACACCTCTCGAATTTTGTCCAAGTATTGCGCCAATAATTGTATGTACTGATTCATGTGATCAGCATGCAAGATTAAGCTTAAATGATTGCCCACTTTTATACATTAAAAAATTCTGTGGTTATGTTCATCAAAATACGCTCGTATATTGTTTCAACTAATTTTGCGCAATAGCTAATTTAAAACATTGTTATGATGGTCTGCATTATTTCATCGCGTGTTTCAAGTTTCAACTAAAATGAAATGATGATTTTCCCTTTAACGCCTAATAGGTGTTTATTATGAAATAAGCTTTAGGCATAAAATGTTTATAGAATTAAGGAGGGCATCATCGAGAAGTGAGCGAGCGGAATTTGTCGATGATTTTGAGCGGTGAGCGAGCGAAAGAACGATTTTGAGGAAATGAGCGATGAGCGAGTGAAAGTGGAATTTGGATTCGCTCAAAAACACTGGTCGGAGAGAATGAAAAACGTTGGCATGACTCAAATCAGAGTTGGAGGGGATGGCAAACGTTGACAGTACTCAAAGCATGGCAGGAGAAAATGATAGAAGTTGGTAGGGATCAAAGCGTTGTCGGTAGGGATGTTTTTGATTCAAATTGATGTCTTAGGTTCATTAAAATAATGTCGATAAAATGTCATAGGTTGGGTTGCAGGATCACAGCAAACCGTCATGTACAATTGTGTGCACTTGCTACCTGAGACAGAGGCGACCCGAATGACGATTTCGGTGAAGGAATTATGAACAACTGTGCTGACTATCTGATTGAGACCGTGCTTACCACATTCGCTATTCATCGCATTGTCGACAATGCACTCTCAGCTGGGAACAAAAAGAATTATTCAGATAATGTGGGAGGTCACTACTAGCTGCATATTGATTCACTGAATTTGGCCTCGTGTCGCGTCAATGGTCAGTATTGATATTTCATCATGTTAGTGCTTGACAAGCATCTTAGTTGTGAATTTAAGTTCGGTAATTTTAGTACTTTCCTTTATAATACCCAGATTCATAGTAAATAAAAAAATATAGACAACAGAGTGTATATGGATATTATACATAGTATAATGTTTTATACATATATGCATATATACATTGCTCTGAAAAAGACTGCAAATGTTTTTTCGAGTTTCTCAATTCGGTCGATGAAAATTTAAAATTTACGATGGATTTATGCCAGAATGATAGTCTCATCTTTCTTGACACTGTTGTCAGCATTCTTGATGGTGCATTTGATATTGGCCATCGCATCAAAGAAACCAATACATGTATCTACATACCTACCTCTTCGCTATCTCCGTCTTCTTAAAAGTCGCTGTTATGCGTTCCCTATCTTCTAGAGCGTATAGAATTTGTTCCAATAAAGAGAATTTTAGAATAGCGTGTGAACGCATCAAATCAATGTTTCTGAAACGGCTATGATTCGTATTTTATTGACAAAATTAAAAGAAATGTGGTAATCAAATCTGAAAATTTTCATAATGACTCAACCACTAGTGAAGTGGGTAAGGTATACTGGTCCATCCCTTTCATAGATAATAAATATAAGCAACTAAAAAGACGTATAAACGAGTTGAATGAGAAATAACAGAATGTGAAAATTTATTTGGCTTTCAAGCAACTAAAAAGACGTATAAACGAGTTGAATGAGAAATAACAGAATGTGAAAATTTATTTGGCTTTCAAAACCAATAAAGTTTTGAAACACTTCAATAACAAAGATAGCATTTCGTCTGGCTTGAAATCGAATGTTACATATCTGTGTACTTGTGATCGCTGTCCAATGTGATACATTGGTGCTACCAAGCGCCACTTAGCCACTCGAATTAGTGAGCATTTGAAAGCCTATCCCGTAGCTACTGAAATTTCTTTACATGAGCACCATCCTAGAGCTGAAAATTTCTCTATCATCGGTGCATCAGCCTATCCTCTTATCTTAGAGTCTATTCTTCTGAAAGAAAATTTCGATATGTTGTCGAATGAAAGGAATGGCTCAGTGCCCTTGCACTTGAATCTGCGAATTCACATGACGTCATTTTCCACTTGTAGATAGTTTGTGCGACATAAACGATGGATATCAGTTCATGCATTTTACGCTGATATGTATTTAGACTTACTTCTGTTGTTTTATCGGATTCCTGTAAATCGCTGAAGATGGAGTGAATAACTCTGAAACATGTTCAGTTGAAACAAACAGTTGCTGTTTTTCCTTCAAAATATGTTCAAGCTGGGCTGTTTATGTCTGAATATATGCATGTATATAAGTAAATAAGAGAATTAAAATGATTAAATGATACCAAAAGTAGATCCAAAGAAAACTGGGAACTTTTACATTATATATATATATATAAATAATAGATAATGGGGACTAAAAGTCAAATTCCTGTAGCTGCCGGTTTCGATGTATTACTTATTACATCTAATCATGCATCAGGGGCTAGGCAATACAATATTTCATAAATGTAAAATAAAAAAAATAAATAAATGTATAATATTGTATTGCCTAGCTCCTGATGCATGATTAGATGTAATAATTAATACATCGAAACCGGTAGCTACAGGAATTTGACTTTTAGTGCCTATTATCTATCATTTATTTATTCATCTACGCCTTCATATTATTTGCATTATTTTATATATATGTGTATATATATACATATATATAAACTAAATAAGACAAATCAAAATGCTTGAATTATATCCAAAAATGATCCCCAAACAAAACACAGTATCAAGTAAAATCCCCGACCAGTTTCAGTTCATTCTCAAAAGCTTGTCAAGGGAATGATTTATTAATTAAATCTATGTACATAAAATTCAAACTGAAATAGCATTCTGCGCAGGTTTCAGCAACTCAATGATACGGCGTTCCATAGCTTCCCTATCAACCTTGGTTTTCGACAGTGACATCTGATGGAGAGGAGCAGCCTCAAATTTCTTTGATAATGAACTCCCACAAGAAGCTATGTGCTTGCTCATTCCTAAGATCCTATACTCTGGACGAAACATTTGCTGCCTATGTACTGTGAGCATGTTCCTGAAAATATCTCCGGTCTGACCCATATAAAATTCTTGGCAACCTAGGCACCTAATAAAATAAATAACATTCTTCGAAGTACAACTGAGATTACGCTTTACCTCAAAGTTTCTTTCGCAATTACCAACCTTAAATTGGATGATTTTTCCCGTTACTAAGATATCACAGCAACCGCACCTAGGTTCTTCACACTTAGTAATCCCAGTTATAGTCCTTCTATTGTTATTACTCAAGATATTCAGGAGGGACCTAGCTTGCCTGAAAGACCGAACCATTCTAGTCTGCTTAAAGGGTTCCATTTATCTAAGACTGTTATAGGCTGGAGCGACCACCTTCGAATATAGATTTCGATTGTTCTTATTAAAGGTGCATGCAAAAGGAATAACGTCATCATTGATAGCGGACGTGTTTCTGTCACTATGTCCGGCATTAAGTACGTTTAAAACGCACGGGCTGTTTAATTCAATATTTGCTGGCAGATTCGAGTGTTTTTTATTTTTGTAATTATATATATACAGTGTATTTTTATAGATGTATATGGTATATGGATACTCTGTGACAGGCTGATTTGCACTCATCTTTCTCGATTTTTCTAGTCTGACATTACTTCTCGGCTTAGGAAAACATTGGGAGTGATCTTCATTCAATGAACTGATGACATAGGTACATTGTACAAGTGCAAATACCAGGCCTCAATATGTATCATTGCAACCTGATAGATTGACAGGGATATCTTGTTAAACGTGGAAAAGTAACAGTATCCGAAATGTGATGAAAAACAAATTTTCTCTCCTTTTCATCTCTGCCCATATCTTTGCATTTGCTAGGAATTCATTATTGGTGGATTCGCTAACTTCTTTGTTCCAGCAGCTCGCTTTGGGTTACAGTTATTCTTTTTCGCTATTCGGGATCAACATGTTCCCGTTGTTAATTCTAATTGTGCTCACTCTAAAAATTTTGATGACAACACTGTACAGAGGACACAGTGCAACGAGTTTGATGTCCGGTTCTTGACTTCCTGTCAATGGGTCCAACTGATGCCATCTTGAATCTCGTCACATACATATAATTCTAAAGCCGATTAACAAGAAAATCGCATCGAATGGGTTTCGCATGATAGCAGTTGCTGATTTGAATGCTGGCACTTACTGTGTATATGGCGTCAACAATAGATGTGATCCAAAATGCGCGATGCAATAGCAGAAAATGCGATGCAGCTTTATTTTCATACTGATGATTCCATATTTTCAGATCCAATCCATATTTTGAGATCATCTCTCATAATCCGCTGAAAAAAAGCTCCTGAGGAAGAAAACACTTTATCTCATATTTAGGAGCTTCTATACACCATTTTACTTACCTTTGGGGCTATTCCAAATCATTTTTGAAATAACCTTATTACTACGCAACAAAAACCAGCCAGGCTACCATTGTTATCATTTATACACTGTAAATCGCTGGATACAAAAATTACATACAAAAACATATGCCAAATTCACATAAAATTTGAAACTAACATCTGATACGAGATTCTCGAATGCTTACAGAGATCTGGCATGTTTGCATACGAAACCTCACTTACTTTCGTATGTGATTGGTATGTTGCGATACGAACTATTCTATCTGTGATTGGCTGTTTTACAGTGAAATACGAGTTGTTGGCGAGACCCGATGCAAATTCATCTTCATTCGTATGTCTCTGGTATGCAGAGATTTAAGACACATAGCAAAAAGAAATATTACATACTACTGTCAAATAGCATTTTCAGTAATGCAAGTCGTGAATTTGTCTTTGTGATAGCTTGATATTTAACTAATTAGATTTATTGCGAATTTTATGCTCCACGACTATGTCGTAGTTGCAACCTGTCTAGCAACATTAACAGGATGCTTAGTTAGATGTAGTTTATGAACCAAGTTGATTAACATCAACTCATTCAAGCGATATTTTTCGTGCAATCATGTAGACTTATATATCTCAAACATTACTATTTTTGCGTTCATGAATTATAATATGTTTGATGATATGCTCGGATTGATATGCTTAATATCAAAATTACATAATGCATAATTGTTGATGGTTGAATACTTACTGATTATTTATATAATGCCTTAGACTTACATGTATTATAATCGAATTCAATAGTGTAAGTCTGACTCTTGAATGTCATTAATTCACTACTTACAGAACAGTAGTAACATTAGTGCGATCCTTATTGACAAAGGACCTTAAATCAACATACTTTAGACATAATCGATGCTCTCTTTTAACAACATTATGTTGGTATGGCTTTAGTGTGTGAAGCATACCACACTTGAAATAACATACGAAAAGCATGCAACTACAGATTGTTTCATAAAAAATGGATCACCCTTAAACATCGCCTTAACTTCAACTTTGTCTAACTCCGCCAAACTTGAACGAATTTCTCTGAAATTTGGAAGATATGTCAGTTGTGCTCACTAATATCATTGTTGGAAATTTCAAGCATGAATATTGAGTTGTTTTCCTGTTATAGATAAAAAAGTAGTAGATAATTTGATCTTCATTTAGCAATGTTACACAAAATCATACCTCACTCTTATAGAATTACATTTGTTTCCTTTGTTATGTAATATGTTGTTCTACAAGCCAAAAGCTATCAAGCAAAACAAAAATAAAGAAAATCGGTCAATCAGAGCCAGTATAGCACCATTATTCATCAACAATAATGTAACTGCTACATGTGATTAACTGGACTTCATGTTCCATAGCTTCCTGACTTCGTTGCGGTGGTGTTGGCAGCACTCCTGATTGCTTTCAGCTAGAAATCTATCTCTTACCGGTTGAAAACAATACAAAGCACAAATGAACAATAACGAGATCGCATTCACAAAAGGCAAAGTGTCAGCCTTGCTAAAACTAGGGTTTTCTTTGAGAGCTACAAGCAAGCGACTAAATGTCCCTTACACAAATGTGCATCGATGGCATAATGATGATTTTCGACTCTGTCGTAAAGAGGGCTCTGGCCGTCCACGCAAAACGTGTCACAGGAGTAGTAGAGTCAACTTATGCAAGTCTCAATTAGGGCTTAGGACATTATCTTGGCCAGCTCGTTCTCCTGATCTGAATCCCATAGAAAATGTATGGAGTATTCTAAAACGTAACGTTCGTCGTTCACTGCTACCTACAGATGGCGTATCACAACTTACGTCACTGTTAAAAAGAGAGTGGAGAAAGTTAGATCATTCAAAAATCAACGATATCATCGAATCAATGTCTAGACGAATTGGTAATGTCATTGACAATAAGGGTAGGGCCACAAAATATTAGCTTCTTAAGAACCGTTACTGTTTCATAGCTTATCAGATTATATAAGGACATTTAAATATATTAGGAACATGAAATAACATGAAAAATGCTTTCTGTATCATGCTTATGTTTTATTTAGTCAAATTTTAGGATGATCCACTTTTTATGAAACGTACTGTATATACTAAGAGAATACAGAAATATATCAATTGGTATGCATCCTTCGCATGTGATTGGTATTGAGCGACTTACATTGTACACAGTGACCACTTCAGGCAACTATTCGATAGACAGTAGGTATAATTGATTGCAATTATGAAAGTCTAAGTGAAAATTATTTTTAAAGCTGTCGACTTTGTATTCTTATTTCTAAGTAGATATCAGTAATATAAAGAGACTATTGTATGGATATGACACCAGTAAAGCTGCCATATTGACGAGTGCGCGTATTTATCAGATGTTTATTTCCGTCATTACTGATGTCTGAAATCACTGATTCATAAAGACATGTTTCTCTAAGATATCAGTGCCCCATTCGACATCAAAGGAAAAGCTAAGGTTCTGATTCTATATATCAGATCATTTCATAGCCAGCTGACTTAGTTAACTGACGCATTCAGAGCAAATATAACATTAACATGGCTTTTTGAGGGCAACAATGTAGGAATACCATATGAGATTTCAAGGTAAGTAATATGAGACTATTGTATCGATGTGACACCAGTAATGCTGCCATATCGACGAGTGCGCGTTAGCGCACGAGACGATATCAATGGCAGCATTAGTGGTGTCATATCGATACAATAGTCAGTATTTATGAGATGTCTATTTCCGTCATCACTGTTGTCTGAAATCACTGATTCATAGACAGGTTTCTCTAAGATATTATATGTCCCATTCGATATCAAAGAAAACCTCAGGCCACAGTACAAGATCATTTCATAACCAGCCGTCTTTGCTCACTGACGCATTCAGAGGAATAGATTCTTTGAACAATTTATTAACAAATCCAAGCACATTTTCACGATATGGATATCAATGTGTAGGCAGTTGATCAGATGATGTGATGATAATTTATTGAAATGTGCAAGATAACTGCTCACTGTATTTATCTTCTGAGCAATGCAAAATTACCATCGCACGAAAAACTGGGCGCAGATACTTTGAAATGGTCCACTATTTTCGCTCCAATCATGATATAACGAGAATCCATTTCCAATATTTCATGGACTCTCTCACTTGAAAATGAGCTTGTCATCGAACATTTCTATCATTTCAAACCCTAAATTGTGCACTCTTTACAGAACTATTAATTCGAGCAATGAGCAAATACATTCAATGGTTTTGTCGTCAATATCTCTTGGCCACGCTCTTCCGATGTATATTCTGTTCCTATCTATTAACAACTACTCTCTTTTTAATTTGATATTATCAGTGAAGTGAGAGTTTGTTCACCAAATCAATTTCCATATTGCAAATGCCAAATTTTACGGGAGCAATGCCAAATTGACGTGTAGCAGAGGAAATCCACTATGAAAGGTATATCTTAGAAGTTGTACACAGTGATACGAGGACATGATTCTTGAAACTAAACAATATTTTTTCGATGAGAAACTTCATGGAATTCATAGTTTGAAGGAGACATATGTAAAAAGGCCATCCCCTATCGATCTCAAATGGTTCATCAACGACACTTCAACATTTTATTTGCAAGAATAACACAATGATGAAACGAAAACAGAGGTAGAAGAAATACAATCTGCTAGCGGAAAAACATACTGTAGGATTCTCACAATAGTGCATGAAATTGATGATTGATTTGTATTCTTTGATAATTTCACATTATGTTTAGATTATGCTATTCATAGCTAGCAGATGAAGTCATCTTTGATGTCTATTTCCGTCATTTCTGGTGTCGTTTTGCATTGGATGCATAGGAGGAAATTTTGAGTTATCTATGGCAAAACGACATTACTGGTGTCAAATCTCATCAAAAATATTACACTATCATTCAGCCTTTGGTTAAATTTCAAGTTATATGAAAAAGATTTGACTTGCCACTCTCATACGTTTTGCTCAAATACATCCTACACGTACTGACATGAGCTGCGGATTACGATGAAGGCGGTTACCCATTGTGCAGTACTTGCTTTTATATGGATTGTTTCATCTGCACGCGCATTGAAGTGCTACAACTGTACTAAAAAATTTTATAGCAGCTGTGGACAAGACGATGAATATCAAATTACATGTGCTAGTGAAAAGGACTCATGCTTGCGGTTTACTACAAAATTTTCATTATTACAGATGTCGGTACTGTCTTGTGTTCCTGCATCTGAAGCCAAATCACCTGGATGTCATCCCTATAGTGGTGATAAAGCTGCTATAATTGCCTTCGACAGTATCGGTAGCGTTTCTGATCTTGCTGGTGATGATGGTAGACCTCGTGAGAATATGTTCTCTGCAGGATCAGAAGTATGCTATTGTAAAACGGATTTATGTAATGATGCTGGAAAAGTGGGACATAGTGCATGCATTCATATACTTGCTTCGTTTGTAATTTTAATTACATAATTGCTTGATGAATAAAGCGCGTTGCTATATAATAGTGTTGGATGCGCTTGACTGTGAATATGAGGAAACAGACATTTTACAGGATTTTTATTTCAATAGGAGTTTTATTATATTGCAGTTTGATGTAGTTGTACTATGATTGTAAAATAGCCAGCAAGAGAGCTTGAATGAAACTTTTTATTGAGTAAGCATTTTTTCTACAATGTTCTTCATGGCGATGGCAGTATAAAAGTCTGTTCAAACTTCGGGGTGAGCTGAGAATATCAACTGTCATAAAGAGCAATGCCATTCAAAATCGGAATTGACCAGAGAGTAAATCTAAATAAATAACCTTTGCATGATAACGTAAATAAATTAAAGAAGAGGTAATATGAACAAATTCACATCTGCAGAATCAAAGACAGACAACTGATGCGTCTCATTATTTTTAGCATGGCAGATAGAAAAAGACGACCAAGAAGATCATGCATTGACGACTAGGGGCAGTGGTGCGAAGCGAGCCTGTAGACGTTGGCCTGGCAAGCCAAGAAACGGAACAGGAGATGAATCGTGAAGTGCGCCAATGCACAACGGGCCCATGGACCTTACGCTAAGTCAACATAATGTCGTAAGATAGCCTATTGCATGCTGCTTGAATATGTGATCTCTTCTATATGCGAACATACACCGTACACCTGTTTTTATGTTCATATTAAATTTTAGGCTCCTCATTGATAGCTGCTGATACTAATACTTGAAGCTAATATATAGTAATACAGAAAATTGTTCATGATATAAGCTTATTACTATTTAGAGACCAGACACCTAACTTTAACTTTAGCAGTTACCTTATACCAACAGAACTTTTCAAAATAAGTGTAGTACATGTAATTTGGACACCAGCAACTGCTTTTTCAAATAATATTTGACACATTTCAAGAATGAAGAATGAGTCCGAGCATTCAGCATTGCAAATGCCGCACAGCCATTGAGCGCAGCTCACACGTCGTTGGTTGGTAGCACCAAGGTGGTGAGTATAGGAACTGAGCAATGAGCACAAGTGTCTTCCTCACTCGGTGAAGAATCATGTATACTGAACTTATACTATAGCTCGATTGCTGCCTTCACGGACGTTCCTAGCCATCTTCCGATTTATCGTCTCTAACACAGCATCAGATTCCATCTTCAAGATGATCAAACTTGAAGTAGGCTAATGTAGTAAGAAGCAGGCCTTTGATTTTGGTAGCAGCCAATAAATAACACTGGAGGATACCGGCATTGCGGTACTCGATCTCCTAAGAATTAGTTTTCCGGTCATACAATTGAAGCGAGAAAGTGCTGCATGCTTTCTAGGAATATTAGAACAATGTCTAAATTTCCTTTCGGGCAAAAAAAACTTCAGACGGATGAGCCCGAGCTAACTCGCATCGAGTTATGACAGCAGGCAACTGATAGAGTAAAAAAGACACGATCCCGAGTTAACTCGCATCGGCAGGACAGATTACCATCACTGACAGATCCTCTGTTCACGAATAACGAGTATACTCCGGCTGCTGTGGTGTGCTATTTCACGAATGCCGAGTTACCGCGCATTTAGCATGAAATGACTTTATTACACATTTCCGATATTTCTACTATGTTTGTAGTCCACGAGAATCCCCATTCATTATCATCGAATTTATGCGACCTACTAAAAATCCATCTCGTGAATGGCAAACTTCCGTTATTATGATTAGTAGAAGTTAATGTAACATTCTCGCGGTCATCAGGGTTGAAATGCGATGTTATTCAATATTTCAAGATATCCTTCAAACCGACGCTTGTGAGAACAACATCTATGTGTAAATAGAACACAGCATGCGCTACAAAGATGACTGAAAATTAGAATGACATAGATAGATAATTCACACAAATTTGTCAAATTATCCTTGAGTCATGTCACACACGTCATAGAAGCGTTAGTTCGCTACTGAGGTAGCTGATGCTGTTTAGAATATTAAGAAAAGGTATTTCCGATGATCTGTAGGAGAAAAGAATGTAAATGGTAGATTTACTGCCTACACAATTGAATACAACCCAATGTCTCTCCTTCTGTTGTACCTTGCTTCCGTCAACGCCAGGCTTGAGAGAGATAGCTCCTTTTACTTCGCATTATCTTTTCACATGCATGTAAAATTAACTCATCACCTCGATCTAAGCACGCCTATAGTAGCTTATAGAGAGTAGTGGTCAGTGCTTTAACTATTCGTTAACACAATCATGATGCTTGGAACCAAAGTTTTCAGTAAAGTTCTCTGAAAAGAATGTTTGTCAGGCACAAAATTCAGCATTTCCAAAGTTGTGGACTATATAGCACCTAAACTAGTTTAGTTGCAGTGCATATATAAAGGCGATGAATTATATCGGGTTTCGCTTCTCATGCTATTAGTTGGGAGGTCGCCTTGTGGAGCAAACTGGCGAGACAAGAGCAGCGTCATATTTACATCAACGCACTAGCATCTGCATCCAAGTATGCAATGCCAACTGTGTCCTTTGGTGCATGACACGTTGCCTTACGCTGCTTTTTTATGAGAAGGATCGATTTGTTCCTTTTTGCAGACAAATGCTTGACTTTTCATTTTTTTAAACTACCTTTTCTGTGACTTTAAGGAAAAAACAACTTTTTTTGTTCAGATGGAAGTACATTGGCTACAATAAATATATAATTGATCAAATTTTTCAGGAGGTGGAAATCCATTGATAAAAGAAAAAACCAAGTTACTTGGTGCCTCCGTACCAGTATATTTTTTTGATCTGTTTAAAAAAAATAATAAATATACACTGAATGCACTGAAGTTGCACTGTACTTCGGCCTTTGGCCTTCAAGGTGCGATGGTAAGTGCAGGTCGTACATTCAACCCTTCCCTTAAGAATCGAAAGTGAACAGATTTAACATCCGATTAAATTAAAAAAAACAGATTTAAACAGATCAAAAAAATATACTGGTACGGAGGCACCAAGTAACTTGGTTTTTTCTTTTTATCAATACAATAAATAATGCAGCAAGAATAAAAATATATCTGTTTCGCGGAATTTATTGACCTGTGGACATGCATATATATATACAGGGTGCGAGAAAAGTCTTTGCGGATTTTTGTCAACTTTATATTTTGCTATTCAATGATCAAATATCATTTCTTCAGTGACCAATATGTGGCAATGCGTTTGTAGATAACTCTGTCACTCGACTATTATGCATGCCAAGTCTTCAGACTTAACACATAGTGAGCTTTATGCTATTCAAATAACAAAATTAAAATTGATTACTTTCCATACGTTTTGTAAACTCGGCATTTCATTGTGTTATTTTCGATGCTTTAAAAAGCTATGCCACTTGTTTTTCCTGAGCTCCATGGATTTCACATTTGAATCTAGCTACGAGATTTGATCTCATTTTAATCAAATCAACAAAATCGTGCTTCAAATAGCTATGCCACTCGTTTTTGCTGAGCTCCATAGATTTCAAATTTAAATCTAACTTCGAGGATCGATCATTAAATGACGGGCTAAACCATGGATGATTAACCTTAATAAATGTTATGCCTTGAAAAGCTATGCCACTTATTTTTGCTGACCAGCATAGATTTCACATTTGAATCTTACTACGAGATTTTTAATTTTAATCAATACATTTTATACACTGTGTTTATAAACTCGATACACTGATGGATGTGAGTAATTCGATATTGTGATGGAATTCTCGACAATAGAAAAAGTTTATTGCACATCGTGGGCCATTTCTTTCAACTGTGAAGAAAGTGCTCGTCAATTCAGAGAGAAATTTAACAAGGAACCCCCATCGTCGAGAACAATCTTGTATTGGAAGAACAAACTTCTTGAAACCGGCAGCCTGTCCCACGACCGACCCAGAAGTGGCAGACCCATAACAGCATCTGGAGATGAAAACAGGCAAAAGGTAATTGAAGCTGTCACTGAAAATCCTTCAACTTCGACAAGAGCGATATCGAGGGATGTCGGGATCTATGATTTCACTGTCCGAAAAGTTCTAAAAGCCGAGTACTTTCATCCATACAAGCCGCTATATTCTCAATTTCTTTGTGATGGGGACGAAGACCGCCGCTTACAATTTTGTGAAGAAATGAGGAGAAAATCGAGAGAAGATCCTGCTTTCCTCCGAAAGCTAACATTTTCGGACGAGTGTGTCATGTCGTTGACAGGCAACATCAACAAGCACAATGTGCACTTCTGGACTACGACGAACCCGAATATTAGAATGACCAACCCAGGCAAGACTCCTAGCTTCACCGTGTGGGCCTGTATAGGCTATTCCGAACTTCTTCTCTACGATATCAGTTCAGAAATCATGAATGGAAAGAGATATTCTGATCTTCTGTTGAACCAAGTCGTTCCTTATTTCTCTCGTGGCACTGGAAGAACCCTTCTGTTCCAGCAAGACGGAGCGCCTCCACATTACTCTCTTTCAGCGCGTCAAATTCTAGAGACTCATTTGTCCAATCGCTGGATCGGCAGGAGAGGACCTATTGAATGGCCAGGAAGATCGCCGGACTTGACACCCTGCGACTTTTGGTTCTGGAGTCACCTGCGGCAATTGGTTTATCCTCCAGGTTTTATTTACAGGAACATTCAGGACTTGCGGGAAGAGATTGAGCGACAAATGAACAACATTGCTCTCTCTTACTACCGTGATTCGTTGAGGAATTTTCAGAAACGTTTTCTGAAGTGCATTGAGCATGACGGTGAGCTATTTGAAGAATAAAAATGTCAATGAGCACATGGAATGTTTAGTTTTTATTTCTAGATGGGTTTGTTCAAAGAAAAATGAAAATAAAGTAAAACAACTCACCATACAATAACTAAATATAAAGTTATCAAAAATCCGCAAAGACTTTTCTCGCACCCTGTATATATATATATATATATATATATATATATATATATATATATATATATATATATATATATATATATATATAGTAGCTTCGAAAACAACAATGCATTAATCAATGTAAATTTGAAATTAAAAGATTAAGATCAATAGCAGACATCAAGACGAAAACCTTGGAAAGAATAGATTCTGAAATAGTGGAATATCTGAAAGACTGTTGTAATAACAAGCCCCGTGAAGACCAATGGAATGAAATATGTAACGATGAACAGAAAAGAAGTATTGACATTTGGAATAATAGACGAAAATGTTTTGAATCGGATAGGCATTTAATATCAATGAATAGTGAAAATAAATTTGTAGCAAAGAGAAATGCGAACTGCAACCACTGTGGAAAACGACAAGTGAATATCAACAGAAAACAACAAATGAATATCAACAGAAAACATGATGATCCCAATAATAATTATGGAGGATTTTATCGTAACAACTGGAGCATTAAGGAACGAAATAACTTCAAACATTTCAATAACCAAGAAAAATGTATTTGGCGGAATAGAGAGGACAATGATAGGTATATCTGTGATCGTCTTTTGTACGGTTTACATTCAAATTGGTGTTTTGTACTTCATTGCCGAAGTCGGGTCTTACGAACATCTTATTGAAACATCTAGTTTTTACATCTAATTTTGTCCAGCTCAATTAACAAAAATGATTACTGCCAACACCTGCACTCTGCGAGGCAATTAGTAATTTAAGGATCGGAAGTGGCTTTATGGATACCCGACACTTGTCAATACCTGCCCACTCTGCGAGGCAATTAGTAATTGAAGGATCGGGAGTGGATTCACGGATACTCGACACTTGTCAAGACCTGTCCACGCTACGAGGCAATTAGTAATTGAAGGATCGGGAGTGGATTCACGGATACTCGACACTTGTCAAGACCTGTCCACGCTACGAGGCAATTAGTAATTGAAGGAGCGGGAGTGAATTCACGGATACGCAACATTCTGATTTTTTTTATTGATGGACTATATAATCGCAGACTCCAACTCCGCCTTCAGACTTCAGCATCGACAACAACCTTGCTTGTTCGAGCAGATTCGTATCGAAGACTGTTCATTGCCTGATCTTCTTTTCGGAGGGAGAAAACTTGGAGTGGTCATCTCACCAAAAGGCGGTAACATTGATTCTTTGTATAACTATAAATCTCTGACCTCAAGTCTCCTCTTGAATATTTGACATCTCTGCTAGCGCACCTTTAAATTTGTAACGCTCTGTTCGTACTCGTATCATAAGGTTGAATTATTTCTTTTTGTGTGTCTATAACATTAACGAACTTTTGAGTTATTCCTTGTACCTTGTATTTCCTTGTTATCTATTTATCAACGTAATTGTCTAACTACTTATATATATATTTGCGCTATAAAACTTTGTTTTTGTTCCGTCAAACGAGACTGGCAAGGTATTGTCCGGTAGTTGGGAATCGAGGTTCAGCAACTTAGCATAAGCGTCGACGTAACCGGTCGCTGATCTCTTTTTCTTTCCCGGACAGAACTGCCGGGTCCTGGGTTTCACACCCCGGAGTTGCTCACCCCGTTACACGTAAAAGGACCATACCTAAAACTAATAGTGGACTTCCGAGTACGGCGAACGTATTATAAATATTACATCTCTGTTTCAGCTGATCCTAGTCAACATCAAATAATTTCGTTTATTTTTCCCAGTGCACAACTGTTCCAAAAATTCCTTGCTCAGCTGATTTTGGTATTTCGCTTCGTCAGATATTCTCTCTGTCTTTCTCCAGTCCTCATTTTCTCTAGAGTTAAACTTAACGTTGAAAGGTTCAAACCAACAAGTCAATAGTAGCCCTACAAATATATATTCATCTAGACAGTAAAGTCACGGATCATCAACTATCATCAGCAGCAGTAGCAACTAAAGGTCATCCGATCTAAGGAGAAATCACCTGAAGCCAAAACCGCCTAACTTCTTTTAATAGTGCTAATAATATACACCGTAGATTAACAATTCAAATCAACCACAATTAAAATCATAAATTACATATCTATCTATAGGTATAACATCAGAACCTCTAATTCTATGGAAAGATTATCTTCATGCTATGACCAGCACAGTTCATATACACACAGGACAAACGTATTACTAACTGACTAACTCATGTGTATGTACCAACTATGATCTTGTGAGTTATAATATGCAAACTTCAAATAAAAATCATTAATCCTTTGAAAAGTCCCAGAAAGGGACGCAACCGGTTGGAATATTTCCTAAGTTTAGATTGTTTTCTTTTGGGCTTTTATGACTGTATTGATTGACCATTTTTGACCTACTATTTAATTTTTGCCATTGACCAAATGAATAGGTTTTAAAAAAGAATGACACGGTCAATAAATAAGGTCTTATTTCTGGACTGCATACACGACTGTCTCTTATGAGTCCGATGTTAAAATAAAGATGTACAATTTCTGTCAAAAAAATTCAAAAAATTATCGATATCAAATAACACACATGAGTCATAGATAGAAGCATGCACAAATGAGAAGAAGAAAACTATGTCGACAACATGATATTAATCTTAGGCTAGTATTTTGTGATTAATTTCTTATCGGCAGCTTTTCTTCCATAAACGTCTCTGAAATTACGTTGGAGGATTTCAGTTGTAATAAAATTGATTGATGGACTGATCTTGTGCTTTAAGACAAAATGCTGGTATACATTGCTGTCCATTTTACTGAGATGTTGATGAATTCTTCTTCTAAATGTGCATTGAGACTCGCCGATGTATGCATCTCCACATTTATTGTATGTTATCAAATATTCCATATTCTTTATAAAACAAAGGCTTTTGTTGTTACATAAACCATTTTTCATGCATGGCAATTTAGGTTTTACTTTTAACTCTGTTGCAAGAGGAGGTGGAGATAAAAAAATTGGCATGACCCTTGCAACAGATATCCTTCTCAATTCTGTTCGAACTTTTCTCGATTGAACATCATTTATATACGGTATACGAACGTAAATTGTATTCTCACTTGATTTGTGCCTAGGTTTTGTCAAGTTGTTCTTATGCACACCAACATATTTATCGATTATGTGAACAGGATAATCATCAGCAATAAATCTGTTGCACATTATCTTAATGCCTTCTTCAACGTCGGAATTAGTGGAGCAGTTCCTATGTATTCTGAGATTTTCTGACTTAAACGATGGGTAACGTGTCTACATCATTTGCATCCTCACTGAGCCCTTCATAAAATTGCTAAAGAGATACAAAGATCCCGTGATGAAGAGCTCAATGATCGATCGCACATTTTAATGGTCAAAAGCAAGTGTCATGACATTTTCTAAATGAAAATTTTTGAGACTTTACTTGGAAGAGACGTGAAGACTTTGGAAGCGAAAAACTCCGGAAAACAAGAAATTTCCGGCGTTCGGTTACAAGGCGTTTCTGCTGAATGTTCATCCAGCAATCAGCCAATTAATGTTGTGTGATCATCTGCATCAAAAATACGTCGTCATGATGATTATCGTTTAAGTGAAGAATTGGAAGTAGGCTTCCTTTACCATTCAGTCGTCGCTCTTTTCATCTAGTTTGTTGACTTTCGAGTTCTTCTGCTTTGTCTGAACATTTTACTCTCATCTTCAAATGCAATCATTGCAATGTTGATTATGGTAATACAAATGTGTATTGGCTTCAAAATGAGACCTCATTTGTCAATTTCTGTTGGATAATTATAAAGTTATGCTACTTTAAAATTTAGTCACGTTTTGTATACCACACCCTGTACGATGGATGTGATAGATATTGCAAGGCAAACAAACTAAATGCAATTGTGCATCAATGCAACTGGGTAAAGGAAATGTGAAGTTTATGATGTCAAGGAAAATACTCTTCACTGTCGGCGGCTCAGGCTCTTCCGCTTAACGCGCTTTAGAACTGCCCACTTTCCATACAGCTGAATTATTTCATTAGAATTTAATAACCACAAATTTGCACACTTTTAGTTTTTCCTTTTAATATAGTTTTGCTATTCTGAGATCATTTTATGAAGAAATATGCATCTTAATCATATTTTCAACACATTGCTTCGAAAAAGTGCGCTGAATTATGAATTATGAAACATCATCGAAATACATCTATCAGAAGAGTCAAATTGCACATCGGTTCAGCATCATATGAAGAAAGACTGGAAGAGGGAGGGCATGGTTATGTTATCTGGAATGGTAATCGGCATATGATAGGCCTGAGATGGCATTGCGGCAATAAATCTGTCAGGATAAGTCGACAGGTGTCGACATTATGCTTAGATTTCTTCTAAAATTTTTACAATGAAGGAATGTTCACACACATTTTATATATCGGTAGCTGAAGTAGTGATCGATGTATTGTATTTCAAATGAAGAAAATATGTGGGATTGCATGAAGCATTATAGACGGATTAAGATAACATATTCAAGTGAAGAAATAGTATTTTCCATTTGTAGTCTTAGGTATAGTGTGTATAATTTCATTGCTTTCGGTGTAGTGGAGTGTCATTGTAGTTCTATTGTTTACCTCCATTATCCACTTTCCACTGGTCCACTATTATCATTATCCACCATGTGTAGTCTCAGATATGATATAGCGTTAGTTCACTTGTAATCGGTGTAATAGCATCATTGTATTTCCATGTTTTACCTCCACCTTTCCAATTTTTATGCATCGGCCTCCTGTTGTTTTATAATATCCATTTTTAATTTCCTTAACCTATGGTGATCATTGTCCTGTTCGATTTCCACTACCAGCATCTGTAGTCGGTACAGCATATTAGGTATTGAACATGTATGCGACAGTGTTTAGAATCTATGGTATTAGTGTATCAACAGCAAGAATGAGTAGTGTTACAAGTCTTAAGATTTCCATTTTTACCAGATATTGGGCCAAAGCTGATCAAATTTAATTCGTTGCCACGAGAAAGCTCCATTGAGTTCTTTTAAGAACTGACTAATCCAATGGTTACAATAGCATTGCATCTGTACACCTGCGGATTGGAGAACGCCATCAGTCCTCATTAGGACCACTTCAGTTAATCATTTGAATTAGTAAGCATTATATTCTATTATAAATAGCTGATGGGATGATTTTCATCATTGTATGAGAAATGCATTTTGCAATTTTTTTCAGAAGTTGATAATACTTTTATAGTCAGTCTTTACACTTCAAGCTATTTGATAAACTGTTGAGCCATTTGCAGTAGATTGAAGCAAAGTCCGGAGTGACTATAACTGTAGATTATTATCATGCTAGCCTACTGCCATCTCCTTCCACAGCGGCGAGATTTCAGGAGGAATAACTGCGGCAGCTGACTGAATTATCAGTTAGAATAGATATCGGACATGCGTATTAGCGCGTAGTCGAAGGGATACTCCTCTCGTTGGCAGCGTGAATTTCACATTCGCCTGTCCCGTCGCATGGTGAATGGAAGTAGAACGGTCGCGCCGATACCGGCAGCTAAAAAATGCTTCAGCGTGGGTGAAATGCCATCGGTGCTCGCATATGCGAAGGAGGATGCATTCCCGGCTAAGGATCGATGGCGCGGATGGCAAGGATTGGATGGGAGGCTGAAGATGAGGGCGAGGGATTTATAGATAGTCCAGAACGAAGTTCGATTCACATTCCGACTGCAAGTTTCGCTGTGAAAAGGATTTTCTCTCTCACTCTCTTCCTCGCTCGTCAAAGGAACCTAATCTGCGCTCCTTTCTCCGTTCTCATAGCAGCGGTGTGAAATTTTTGATCTTCAACTCCTTTCTGTTTTCTCTGCAGCCGGTGCAGTTTCATTCACGTCGGAAAGTCCACAATGAGTAGTCATTCAAGCTCTTCAAGTAGTCATGTCAGTATCAGCCGCCAGATCTACCGCGGCATGAGCCCTGGGACCTCCAGTCGTCTTGAAGTGAGTCTCAGCATTGATGAAGAGAGTCATCGGTTTTATGTTTGATAAAATGATCGAAATGTTTCCGAACTGCAATGTCTATAAAACGGTTTAGACTCGCATTTACGCATATTCACCCCCTGCCTCAGTAATATCCTAGGTGTCCTAACAACCAGAGAACTAGTTCAATAGCTAGCAAACTTAGTGGGAACATTTTTCTGTATACTATCTCGTGTGCTGCACTGTACACTAGAATTCGTTTTTTTTGAAGGGAGAAGTTATTGCCGCTTACTGATTAATACATCTTGGTGATCAGTAAAACTATTAGCCCATCTTGCTCCTACAAATTGTCGCAAGTGTTTATAAAAGTAATTTCGAGTCGTTTCAGGAGGACAGGATGCCAAGAGTTCATTTGATTAACCCATTTATGACCAAACTATTTTTTGCAGTTGACTTCGTTTTTTGAATATGAACCAAGCAAAATTGTCGGTTGCTCTACGCATCGCTTTAAGTCGGGAGTGGTAGCACTAGAACCGCGTTGAACTCTCCTTTCATATGGTCACTTTTTTTGGACGCCTCTGGGAATAATGCTGCTCCGCATAGCTGTCCCATAACAATTCTGGTAGAAATGTTCTCAAAAGAATTTCCAATTGCAATTTGATTGAAATGGGCTAAACAATTCCAGTGTTATAATTCCTTTTGGAAAAAATCTACTTAAGAATTCGAAAACTGACTGCGTTATCAGACCTGTATTTTGGTCTCAAATATTTTCTCATGCTGCATGTGCTGCATGAAGGATGTATTTTTATTATACTGATCGCACAAAAAAGTCCAAGAAAATTGGTTTGTGCATCATGACTTTCAATGCCATCTGTCCCTTACACTGTTACTATATAACATATTCATTGCATAACATTCAAATTTCCAGACCCGTGTTCGATCTCTATGGCTAAGTACGCAGGTGATGACGTCACAATTTACAGAACCATTATACATGCCCATATAATCCTGAATTCAACATTGGATACAGACGTGTTTGATTGGCAGTAGTTACATATCGTGACAACATTCAGACCCTTAAAGTACTTTTCACAATGGGTCATGTGAACTTCCAGGAAGCCAAATCCAACAAAGTGAACGAGTTACGGAAAATGCTGAAAATGCGCTTTCTTTAAATGCCTCAGACGTTTTAGGTATTTGCAAAAGAGTGATGGAAAACACGACAAGATAGACTTCAAAGTCAATCCCTCACATACATAAGCAGAGTTAACCATCATCATCATTAGAAAATAAATGAATGCGGCTCCTTTTGCTGAAACAGACAAAAAATACAGAAAAAATGATTTTTTTTAGTTTTTCTTGAATAACTGCAGCAATTTGCGCATATCAGATGAAACATTGGCTAGCAGTTCTGCGGAGCAGCTCTCCTACTTTCAGTGTGAAGGTGAGACTGACCCCGGTCCTTCCGATTTGCCTCCACGCTTTTCTGCAATATTATCGTCGATTTTCAAATAAAATTCAAATCTTATTGCTAATAATGATTGATCTTAAGGTTTTGAATGCTCATTGCATGGGAGACATTGATGATATCACCAGCAACGAGGATAGCTTTGAAAACTGCAAAAGTGGAAACAACTGTGATACGAATTCGACAATGATAATATAATTGCTATTTCTCATCGAAAGCTCTGCTACTACATGCGCACTGTAATTCCTGAGTGATACCCACAAAGCAACATTCAATTGATTTCTATGGAACGGCTGGGTTGAATCTGAGACTTTATGTAAGCTCTTTTTAGCGAAAACAATACGCATCGTGAAATTCATTCATCTTTGAAAGACTACTAATTCACCTGCATAATTATATACTTATTCAATTGCAATAACGAGTGAGTAGAGCTGAATTTTGTCAAATCTGATTGTGATCATGATTCTGTATTTCTCGTGTTTAACTCACTTCCGTATCGGAGAATAAAATGATAGAATTTATTCTATATATATATATATAAAATATTATTGGAAATCAGTCGTAAGCCAAAAGTAAATACTGCTAGAATGCTGACTGACAAAAACCAATACAATGCGGTATCTTGAACATGCATGTTGCACCTATTTGTAGATGAAATAATTAATCGCACAGAGCAGTTAGATTAGAATTTGAATCACCGCACACTGAATGATGTTATGCAGATATCATAACGCTCAAGATAGACCTTTTCGATTGTTGCTTGGCGCACACGGCATATATTTCATCTTGACGAAGTACCCCCTGACGTAGTAAAGAAGTTAAACGATCTACGGATTCGGTCTTTTGAAAGAAGATCTTCCACATTTCACATGCGCTTTTTAAGTTGCATTCCATTCATAGATCAATTTTATAACTCTTTTACACACATACATGTAGGCATTGTTTAAGTGGATTTAACGTCCTCGACACCATAGTGAGGAGCTCCTAAGCATGCTGATTACGAAAATGCAGTAGAGTGTCAAACTTTTGCAATTTTGAATTGGAAGTCAACGAGTTATGACAATAGAATTCCAATCTCCACATGCGAAGAATGTTGCATAGTGGCATTTATAGAATTAAGGGCCGCAACTCTTGGAGAAAAGCAGAAGGGAACGAATCGACTCCCTTCGATGATCGTTAGAGCCCGGTGTTAATAGGTCTCATAGAAATCCAGTTCACAGCATGAGATACGCACTTGCGCACGCATTATCGCACGGTAGAAATGTCTGATTGCATTTATTGGACCGGCGGATAATAATAACTCAGGCCAACCCACGGAGAGAAATTGCTTTGTCTGCGTTGTGTGGTGTAGAGATGATATTTTGTGATGCTGATGGTCACACCAACTAGTTCCGAGGTGCGGAAAGATCAATTTTCCATTAAGCGTAGTGAAAATTCAAGCCTGAATTCTGACGAAACAGATCATTGATGCCGCATTGAACGTACGCAGTCAGTAAATTTAGATCGTGAGGAGTCGAACGATATGAAGAATATTTCCATTTGATGAATTTATCACAGAGAAACATAGAGTCAAAGATAGGTAATATCCATTTGGCAGATGTTCAGACTTCAATGTGACAACGACAGATTGGTGTGTTCCTTAATACAACTTTCCTGGCGCATTGCGCGCGCTTGGCCAAGTACGTAAGCCAGAGGGAGACCACTATCCCCACATCTCTCTACCATTGCATACAATGGCTGAGATAGAATCGCGTCACCTTTAGAGTAACAGAGACAGACGAATCCATCCCCGTGGGCCATCCTAATGAAGCGGTGGAAATTCAAAAACCATGTTCATTTGATATCAATGTTTTTCTTTTATTTTAGATTACCATTCGTTGCGCTATGATACCCGGAATTAAAAATAATTGGCTTGTGAATTTACTAATAGTATTACTCATTTCCTCCCCCTTCGCACAGAAGATGGAAATTGAAAGTTTTAGACACTTCTTGAAAAAGTTTTGAATACTTTGAAATGATGCCAAATATTTTGAAAAAATTACTCACAATTATTGCTAAACATTGTACTAAGATTGATAAATGTACTGAGAAGTCACATTGAAAACAAAAATAGAATGGTGGGATTGATTTCTTCATGGTATTTGCACAAATTTGGAGCGCATCTTATCAACCTCCTTTTTGCACTGACACATATGCCAGCTGGCACATTCAACCACCTCGCAATCATTAAGAAGATTCCATGACAAAATTCGGCATGTAAATTCATGGTGATTATATTCATAATGAATTTTATATTAAGATTTATAGTAAT
Source organism: Prostheceraeus crozeri (assembly GCA_907163375.1). Taxonomy (NCBI): domain Eukaryota; kingdom Metazoa; phylum Platyhelminthes; order Polycladida; family Euryleptidae; genus Prostheceraeus; species Prostheceraeus crozeri. The sequence goes on along the minus strand of CAJQUW010012583.1, from coordinate 17,564 downwards.
ATCCGAAATATAGTGATTACGGTGCTACAGAAAACTGATTTTCAGGTGTGATGACATGCAAGGTCGACTTGCAAGTATCCAACTAATACAAATGATTAGGATTGTTCACATATTTCACTCGTTATATTCAGCATTACTACTAATAATGATACTACGTAGTGCTTTCACAATCAGTCAATGAACATTAGCTCTAGCCGCATAGAACATGAAAAAATGAAGCTGAAGTTATTTCTTTGCTAAGACCTCTCTTGAATATAGAATAATTTCTACATATACGCTTTATTACTAGTATACATGTATATTTGCAGTATTTATGCACATTTTTATATTATGGTTTGTTTGTTTAGAGAATATCTATGGTTCATTAACGATGGCCAATAATGGTATCTGTTATTTGAATGTGCACATTGTCCTGCTTGAAATGAGTAACTGAAGCTCTCAACGGTACTCGCATAATGTTCATGAAGCAGAACTGATTCTTCATAGAACTATTAAAACTTTGACTCAATGTTATTAATTGGAACATATTATCAGATCATGAGCACAAATGGTGCCTTAGAACGAAAGGAAGCCTTCTCCGAGGCTTAAAGGAAGCTTAAAATATAACCATTTGTCAATACATTCATTGCAAAGGACATCATTAAGAAAAGATGACCAGGAACTGGCGATCCACCTGTGTCCGCATTCAAGTTTTTGAATAAGAAACAAACACTAAAATGTTGAAGAGGCCTTGGTTGATCATTTTCTTTACGTTTTTGTTTGGAAACGAAGTAGACAAGATGGTAATAAATCTTTACTTAATTTTTATACTTTACAACTTTTAAAGTAAAAAGTTATTACCATTTTGTCTACTTGGTTACCCAACAAAAACAAGCACCTAAAGTTTATTCCAACACGCAGACCTTCGACTTTTCGAAGTTAGTGGTCAAAAATACAAAGCAAAAAGCAGAAGAATAAAAAAGCAATGGAATAATGGCAAGCTGAAGAAAAGAATATAAAAAAATTCTAGAGGGTCAAACAGTGCACCCTTGACATCTTTAATTTATTTTGAATAGTCTATGGTGTTTATGTACGATCACTATAAAGCGATCTATTTCGGCAGTTCTGCATGCCGGAATAAGTGATTCTTTTACTTTTCACTGCAAGCTTTGAACCGGGGGTCAAAAATTACTTAGCAGCAAAATCAGAGGACTGCTGGTCATCGGGACTGAACAGTATTCGAATTTCGAATTCTAGAAGACTTTGTTTGCCTGCTTTCCATGTGAAACGAATCCACACCCGTAACATTGATGCTCTTCATATTTCGAAATAGAATTAATCGAGCAAAATGTTCTACCATGCCCCCCATCTCCCACGAAAATTGAGGCTCATTCCATACGTAAAAAATGTTAACGAAACGAAGATGATAATTGCAACTAGTAAACGAGGCTGGCATGCTAATATGAGTAGTTGATGCAATTTGAGCGGAACCACACAGAATGCTTATTCTGAATGCGTTGCTTGCAGGCTCGCGTTAAAGAACTTGAAGAACTGCTGGAGTTGGAAAGGGACTCTCGAGTCAGAGTAAGTCAAAATTTACAACTTTATCAAATTTTAATACAATGTCATCATTTTCTTTTGGTTTCTTGTAGAGCGAACGTCACACAAATGAATTCAGCATTCAGATAGAGATGCTTCAGGATCGGCTAGATGAAGCCTCCTCTTCCCAAATTCAGCAAGTAAGACATAAACACTCCATTTATCCATCGGTTTTATGATGTTTAATAACACTTATGTCATTTTCTTTGTCATTACCGCATGTGTGCCGTATATAAAGTGTTTCTGTTAAGTACATGTGAAATGTAAGCAAGCTTGAAATTTCCATTTTTGCCAGTTGATTGGCCAAGACTGATCAATACAATGATGCCACGAGTATGCGACATTGAGCTCTTTTAACCCAGATCTTTTAACCAGTTTTTTTTTAAAAAAATCAAATGCAAATTGCGAGCGTTCTAGGCATCGTATGAGGTCGGGAGTGGAACCATTAGAACCGCGTTTGTCTCTTCTTTAGTTTGATCACTTACATGTATTTGTGCTGTAACAACAACATAGCATTTGGTTGATCAATTTCTTCATTGCATTGGAGTAGAGAAGTCTTCAGTCCTCATCAGGACTACTTAATTAAATGGATTCGATTACTAAGAATTATTTACAGCTGTAGATGAATGTTGGGATAGTTTTGTTAACGTATGGGAATTCATAGACGAGTAGTGAAATAAAGGTAGGTGGAGTGAGCACTCTATTCTGTAGGACTAGTGATCTATATAAACTTCAATCCCATCTGCCTCAAGGGGGCCATTATGCCTCCCTCGGTTTTTTAATCTCACGTCGCAGCGAATAATTGTTCAAGGTCTCCTTCAGTGACTTTTCTAACTTTTTGTCGGCTTTCTCTAGGTGGTGCAGGATTTTGTAGCCCCAATATTTTAGCCACAAGAGCCACATGAAAAAAAATTTGCAACCACATTTTTTTTAACATTTTGGATCTTTACCTCTAAAGATAAGAATTTTGAGTTTTGAACGGATTTTCAACTATTGTATTTTACCGTCTCAGGAAATGTAGTGGAGTAATTATGTCAATTGATGCTCAGATACTCTTTATCTCGTTATGATGACTAATATTGCGTGTGTTCTATACATACGACTTATAAATCCGAAATTTTACAAAATGATTGTTTGGATTCAAAAATGTTATTTATAGCAACAAGAACCGCTCAAAATGCAAAATCGGCAACATCATCAGACAGAGCATGTGTTAAACTGACATACTGCTGCAATTTCCATGGAATTCTGTGGAATATTTTAGATATAGGCCTATACTATTACGAAATTGTAAAAAAGCGATTGTTTGGATTTTAAAATGCTATTTATAGTAAAAGGAACCGTGTGAAATGCAAAATCGGCAACATCAACAGACAGAGCATGTGTTAAATCGGTTCTACTGCTACTTTCATGAAATTCTGTCCACTATTTCAGATACAAACACGGAATTAGAAAAATATTGTTTAAATTTCAAAATGCTATTTATAGTAACAAGATCAACTTGGAATGAAAAACTGATGCTACCATCGGATAGAGCATACCAAAAATTGGCACACCTAATCGTGTTGTGCCACATAAGTTAAAGGTTTAGAAGAACCCTTAATACTTCACCGACAAGAAAAAGCCTGAGGTATATACCTGTACGTTTAACAATGAAATGATTTTCGCCGTTTGATACGTTGAAACAAAGCATCAGTTTCCACAAAAAATGGCTTCATAAATTTGAAATTCGACTAAAATCCTTGAGCCCCAGGCCTTCCAGTAAACATCTTCCTAAAAGTTATAGTGGCAAATTATAAAGAAAGATTCAATAAATTGCCAAATGATGCTTGAAGCAAGAACACAACCATTCAAGCAAGAGCAATCCTGATTAAATTTGGCGGTAAATTCATGTTTCTTCTGAATGAATCATTGAAAAACATTGTAGGTATCTCTACAGATTGCATTGTATCAGGTTGGGCTAATCTGAAAAAATCACTCCGATTTGTCAATCCCTCAGTCCATTGAACAGTGCGCGTTCATCAATGCATCCGGAATGATATTTTTGGTCTCCAAAATTGCAGACCATTATTCAAGTATCCGGACAGTTCTTCCAGATGACCATGTGCAATAAAAATTGACTATCGATGCTTAACAAACAGGAAAGCTACTAGAATGCTGTTCTTGATGGCCTTATACATGCTGAGTCAGAGAGAGAAAGGGAAAACGACTAAAAAAGTTGATAACTTCATCTTCTATTTCATCGAAACTATTTTGAATTTAGAGAAACAACCCTGAAAGTCTCTATCACACCTAAAAACATCAGAGCTACATGAAAATGAACTTTCCTTTAACACATGTCTTTCCTCCATTAAAAAATATTTGAGCCATGCCGAAGAGGCATTTTTTATAAACTCGTCGACATCTTCACAAGCGGATAGACGAATGGCTAGATCAACATCGGAAGTTTCAAAGCCCTTACAGGAAGAAAAATAAATGATTTTAAAATTATCAAAACACGGTACACAGAATTACCGAATATTTCCGAATGAGCGAAATTCTCTTAAACGTCAACTCTGCAAAACGACCGTTATTGAGATTACATTTACGATTTGATATTGATAATTGCATGTATAATTATTTTGCGTTCACTATGAATTAGTATTTTGCTCATATCAACGACAGAATCTGATTTGGACGTGTTATTTGCTCGGTGTTCCGCTGCAATCACAGCAAAAATTGTGTATGATGCTTCAATCAAAACTTGCGATGTCTAATGTATAGGCCACAGGCCCTATCTAAGTTTTGATATACGAGTACAAGAATTTTTGCATGACTAAACTGCCTTCTTCAGTCTTCTATTATTTGGAATATATCGATGCTGTATGAAATCTAATTTTAATTTCATTGCTAAGAGTAGCAAAGTAGCATAGTAGCAGTGTAAATCGAAAAATTCGTATGACTAGATCTATTTACAGTATAGGCCGACTTATATTTCACTAAAAAATGCTATATTTTCATTGTAAAAAACAAAATGATATCATTGCCAATCATAGACTAAAACTAATATATAAGCTGAATAAAATAATCAGTGAAATATAGGCTTACAAGTACTTAGTCTAGTATAACTAAGTGAGAATGACTGTACGTACTGTCATGTCTGTAATGAGCAATCGTCATGATAAGCAGGGAGGCCTAAATTCAGTATTCTCAGGAGAGTATCTGTGGGTGTATACACCAGGTTATGTCCACGTGATCAAACCTATTAACATTCAGAAGTGAGATTTATAAGTTCGATAACCGTGGTCTTTCTGCTTTAATGATGCGAAATGTCTAAAGAGGCTGGTTTATACCATTACCAGTAATTAATTAAAACAATCCATGAGTAGAAATTCGACCCCATAAGATAGTGGGTCAGTGAGTTCCTAGTATGGATGCAGCCTAGTCTATACCTGCCATATGTTGCTTTGCATGGGATTATTTGTTTGTTTATTGGTCGTGCAATGTCCACAAAACTTAAGTTTTCATATTAGGTTTATCTAAATCTGAACGAATTGCAGAAAAAATTCGAAGATTTTTCCTATTGCGGATTTTACGCATGCGGATGCGGACGTTGATCAGGAAATTGAGTTTTGTCCACCTCTGCCTCTATGTTTATTGTCTGGATTAGTTTTGTATGATAAATGCGTCGGATGTCAAAGTTATGTAGATGTCCAAACCCTCATCTTTGATTTTTGAGGGGCTACGTGCTTTTCATCACAATATTCTACGCACGGTTTCTGCCTAATCCATAGGATGAGCAAACCATTCTATGATTTGTGAAAGGACGCTCTATTGCCACGCAGTGCATATCTCAGAAAACTTGATGTGAGGTATAGCGGTACATCCACATAGATGTCTCCTTTGATATCACCAACACAAGATGCAATGCGACAGTGATTTCTAATACAACACTGCCGGCCGAGCGACTTAATGTCCACGGAAAGGAATCGAGTCTCTGTCTAGACAAAATTCTTATTCCAGTGCGTGAATCATAGCAAGGTATTGTGGGAGGCTCGAATGGATCATCGTAAGTGCATGGCGACGTCGTCTGATTAAGCTTTAACGTAAAATGCTTCATCAGGCTGTGGCATGTGCCATCGAAGTGTACGAGCTTATTTCAGGTAATGCACGAAATTATTTGCAATGGGTCTGATGCATTCTCAATTAATATTTCAATCTCTTTCATGGTGAAATATGCACAGTACGAGCATTGTTTTATAAAAGCAATCGTACCCAAAAAAGCACACTTTCAGAACGAAATTCACGGACTCCACTGACTCTGTAGTCATTTCCTCGATCGTAATGTTCAGAGGAAAACACCAAGAATACCATTTCCATGCATTGACCGCCGCAAAAGACTGTGACTTTTCTAATTTCTGACGTACTCCATCATTCTCATTCATCCAATCTTTAAAGGCTAGTCGACAATTAACAGACTAGCAATGTTTAACTTTGTGTCAAGGCAGTAAACATGTAACTTAGGTAAACACAATATGTATTTGTTATATAGATACAAATCAATAAATTCAATGTACAATGGACTGAACATGAATGGAACAATACAGCTGGCGAAACCATAAGCTACTAGTAGCAGCCTAAAAGTGCAGAAATACCAGCAGGAAGAGAGTTTAGACACATTAACTTGCTAATGGCCTAACGCTAATCACATTAGCACCCAAACACAACTGAACTTCAATTTTAAAAAAGACGACAATTATAGAACGACCCATCGAATTTCACTTGTTTGTTGAGTTTAGGACTCAATTTTTTTATGTAAAAAGTTTCTTTGATATTTAGGGCAAATCCATCACTATCTGATGCCAGGATTTTGAAATTTTCAAGGTTACATCTTCAACTACAATTCAGTCGGTGATCAAAGATTGCCTAGATTTTGGACTTATGCTCCTTAACTCTAATGTTTAGGTGTCTGAGAGTTTTACCAATGTAGGTAAAGCGAGGGTCAACCTCACATGTGAAACAATATACAACACCTGATTTCAACATTAAAGGAGTTCTGTCCTTGTTCGAAAAGTAGCTTTTCAACTTTGTGCAAGTGAACACCCACCTAACTTTGCTGTCAGGATCAATCCGATTAAAAATCCTCTGAAGTCTCTTCTTAAAGAACAGAGACTGCTGTCCAAAGAAAGGAATTTTAACAACATGGCTGTATGATTGGTCAGACTTGACAGAAGGGTTAGAAAATTTTTTATCTAGGAATTTTTTGGTGGTATCCAAGATAAATGAAGACGGGTAGCCATTGGCTTTGAAAATGTGACTCAGTTTATCAATTTCATTGTGGAAATTAAGCCAAGAATTACAAACTACATAAGCTCGGTTGATCAAGGTTAGTAACAGGCCTCGTTTCCATTTTAAGGGGCAACACAGCAGGCAGCGTAATTCAACACCAGATTCGTGTACGTGGGTTTACGGTAGACAGTGGTGTTCACAACATTGCTTTCGATGTCTAAGTTTATATCCAAAAATGGAATGGACTTCATACCTATTTCTACAGTGAATTTGAGATTATCATGCCACGAGTTGATATAATCCAAGAAAGTCGAATGATCATCATCCTCAAACATCACAAGAATGTCGTCCACGTACCTAGCATAAAACTTTACGTTCCGACAACTCTGCTTCAAGTATTTTCTCTCAAGTGAACCCACGAAGAGGTTACTTAAGGTTGGGGCTAACGGACTGCCCATCGCCAGACCATCACGCTGAACATACAAAGTATCATTGAAGCTGAAAATGCCACCAGTAGCAAATTTGAGAAGATTCCTAAACACATCTTGACTAAACGCGGTTTAAGACCATCACCATTGTAGACCTTCTCACAAGCGATGTTGATCGTTTCATCCAGAGGGACATTTGTGAACAAGCTCTCAATATCAAAGCTAACTAACTTGGAGTCAGGCGAGAATTGATATTTCGAGATAGCATCAATCAACTCAGTATCAATAATAGGTGTGATGAACTGATTAAGATATTTCGCTAAGTTATACTCAGAGGTACCGTGACTGGCGACAATATGTCGCAGAGGAGTACCCTGTTTATGTACTTTAGCAGTGCCGTAATGTTTGCCACAATTGGAGCCTATTGGATTGATAATATCGAACGTTTTACAGTTCACATGCGGTTTGACATGTTCGTTCAAGTAACACTTCAACTTATTCTGCTGCTTAACAATTGGATGATGTAGCAACATCTCATCATCTAGAAATGTCACTTTGGCAAATTTGTCCGAGTCAATGATAGCATTGAGCTTGGTGTAATAATCATCGGTATTTAACACTGCGATACCATTACCTTTACAAAGGTATAAATTAACACCCTACAGATGTTGCAGCAGTGTCACGCATGGCCACGGATGTTAAGGGTCATGTGTAATTACACGCAGTTTACGCGTGATTTACTTGGCATGTCAACTGGTGTTATCAGCCAAAATATCAGACCATCCTGTCTACTTTTATAAAAATATTGTCTTTGAAACGATTCAACACCGGCTAATTATATCCAGACACTCCTAGCCATATTCGCTCTAACTCTGCCCCACTCACCCACACTTGCACTGCTTTATGTTTATCATCAATCACTCTGATGCCTTAAAGTCATAAATGACTTTAGGGAAGTATAGATGCTCTTAAAAATTGTATTAAAAACTGAATTTAAATATGACATCAATATGTCAAGTATCCAGAACGGCATTTGCCATGACTCTAAGTCTAAAAAATTCTTCTTATTTAAAGCATTGCATAATACATAATTGAAATCATCAGGTATACCATCCAATTTTGACAAAAGTGTATATAGTAGGCCCCTAGTCATAAGTAGCTTAATATGCAGTAAACGCAATAATATAAATTAGTCCGTGCGATGAGACAAAAGTTGTCTGGTAAACAGGAAATTTGTCTGATAAAACGTATAGCATCAGTCAAAATACTGATTTGGCTGATGTGGCTGCTCACAGTTCACAGCATGAGCCTAGCTTCTGGATGCGTTAGAAAAGATGGAGGTATTTTTGTATCCGCATGATTTAATTGCAGACTGAGTTGTTGAAACGACGGGAGACGGAGAATTCAAAATTGAAGAAAGAATTAGAAATCGCAAATGCAACGATCGAAACGACTGAAGCCACCCTTAGAAAAAAGCATCAGACTGCAGTTTCGGAGCTCACATCTGAAGTAGAATCACTCACCCGATCCAAGGGAAAGTAAGTTTTCGTGTGCATTCTTGCCAAATGTCTGCGTTTTACTAAGACTTCGTTTTTTGAGCTGATTTCTGTGTTGAATATGAATATACTTTGGCTCATTTATTTTATCACTTTTATATATATTTTATTTTAATAAAAATGTTTAACATTAAATAATTTCAGTTAATTTCAAAAAAACCAAATATTCAAATGAGCAGATTCAATAAATAACCCTTTAGGAAAAATGCTGAAAAACATATTGACATCACAAATTCAAAAAGGTCTAGGCCAAGTACCTTCAAATTATAAACGGAAGAATCCTTTATCGCACCAGTTTGAATGACAAAGTGTACATCAGTAAAGGACTATCATAACCATCCGGTTGGGTTGGGTCAGAAAATTCCTGACCGGCTCCAACTCCGTAAAGTCTTCAACCGGTTTCAATTGAGGTTAGGAAATTAAACTCTTGCCTCCATTGAAACCAGTTGAAGACCTTTTGTAGCTATCCTTAAAACGATTTGAGAAAAATCAACAATCAGCTGAATTATTTAATTAGAATTGAACTTAAATCAATCAAGCAATTTGTAATGTCTCAATACAAAGTTTTCAGCTGAATTACGAACTCGGTGAGACCAAGAAATTTTTATCGCCTACTAACACGAAAAGATAGCACAAAATTTATATTGTGAGAAATTCATTCATCCAAGGCGGATAATTCAACACAAAACTGCAGGAGGAGACTGCAGCAGTGTTGGAGCCGGTATAGGGTCGGGCAAGGCTTTTATCTTTTAAGGCCCGATGGACATTGACTGAGGGGCCATGATTACGATGTCATCTATCGCAGCATGATATTTAACATTGCATATTGAGTATTATGAATCTATAGTGTAGCATACTGTGTACAGGATTCGAACTTGTTAGCAGCCGATAAGTGAATATCTCACTTCCGTGTATCCGTTATGGAATCACAGAACATTAAATATACAACCCTTAACCCTCGTACTCCAAAAGTGTATTTGTACCTAACTACTTTCGAAAGCTGTCATTTTTTGCCAACTTCATTCAGACAATAAAGCTTTAGCATCAAATGGGTAAAAGGGTTCAAAAGTTTGATTTTGTGTATTTGAACCATAAAATTAGTAAGAAGCTTATATTAAACATTAAGCAATATTGAACGAAAATTGAAACAAAGCCAGTCTGCGCGTACATTGTCTGCACATGGCTGGCAAAACAGTTGCTCGTGGCTCTTACACGCGGCAGACTTTGCTTGCAGACTGAGCAGAAATTTTGAGTTCTGCGACCTTCCAAGCACAGGTAGCATCGCCCCTGAAATCCAAGTTCCTGTGTAGTGGCTATTTGCAGAAATCCGAGAGAGATAGCCGTTCAGGTCCAGACAAATACCGCTGAAACGACTCGTAAGCCTGAGTGAAAATATCCTGAAATATCATCAGTAGTTGAACTATCTATGTGGTAACTCCTTTCAATATATAGAAATTGGCTGATATCTTCATTCAGTGCTACGACGTATGAAGTTATACTTCCAAAAGTTAGAATGATTTATAGTTATTGATGCTATCGGCCGATGATCGTAAAAGGTGTGCGTAGAGGCTGATAGACATGGTGTGCGCGAGTTTATGCACGCGTGCGTGTGCTCGTGTGCTCGTGTGCGCGGCCTATGTGACCATGCGTCAGTACGCATATGTATGCATGCATGCAGACCTATGTGTGTGTGGGTGTTGAAACACAATAAACAACTCATGCATACTAGGGGAGGTAAAGTTGCAAACATGTGTAAAATTAGAGAATGGAAAAAAATACCCACCATTATTACCGAAAGGTGGCAAAAAGTTGCCACTTCCTTTGTTCAAAAGAAAATACAAATCCAGCGTGGACAAAACTTTGTCAAATCAATAAGACTGAAGAAAGACTTAAACATAAAAGCTTAGAATATACAGGTTGAGTCTGAACAGGATGCGGAAATATGACAGCTTTCGTAGTACAAGGGTTGATAATAAGTAGTATTTATAAAGCATTTGAAACTCCAAATCTCAATGGCATCATAAATGATCTTCATATGATTCAAAGACTAACATTGCTAAGATGCTGTGTCTATTTTTTAAATGAATTCAAAGGGAACCCCTGTATGGATAGGGTTAGAATATGAAGTGCATGTTTAACAAAGCAGAAATGTATGTTCATTGACAAAAACTTGAGACTTTGTAACATCCTGTCATGCATCCTGTCTTTAAGATGATTCATCAGAAATGGTAAGTTCTACGCAAAGTAGTCGAAGTGCTGGCTCAATTGGGAATGCATGCTAATAGAAGTAATTTATCTTATATTAGTCGTAAACGTAGATTGTCATCTTGTTCATTTCTCACCTATGTAACTATACAGTCAGATTCTTCTCCTGAATATCGCAATGATGTCGTCCGCATGCACTACTACCAATCAATTTTTAAGTATTACTTCCCATTTTCCTTCAGCCCATTTAGATTATCAATTGTGGAATGAAAGACTACTAAATTTTGGTACTCTTATATCACCATCTTTAACGGACATACTCATTTGCTATATAGCAGTAGTTTAGGCCTACACTGTAAACCATCACCTCCTAAATCACCTACTAGAGCAAGATAGCATTCGTAGTAAAAGAATCCTGAAGCAAAGCGTTTTAGGAGGCTAGCGCATTAGGATTATTGTTTCCTTTAGAATGTCAACTTTTTTTTCAATGCAGTCTCCTAAAATTCTAGTGTGTGGAGCTTTAGGATTCAGGTTTCTACGATTTCAGGAGGTGACAGATTATAGTGTAGTCATTTACTAAAGAAATGATATCGAAAAACGTGCTATTGTAATGGAAATCTACATATATGGAGTTTGTCCTTCTAGTAAGTATTTAAATTTCTTAAGCTTTTTGGTGATGAAAAATCTTTCTTTCAAAGATTATTTTGCAACTCCTAAAAATTGACTATTCGTTTGTTTATTTTTTTCAGCTACCATGACACACTCTGTTTCATTGACATTAATCTAAATGCCGAAATATATGTAGCTGAAATCATTGCAAACGCACATTAACTACGTAGCATGTTCTTATGAATATCTCAAGCATGAACGAATTTCACTTCATGAAATTATCATGCACCATCACTACGGACATATTACAAACTTCATTTTCAAATTTTCTCAGTGCACATTGTTCATTTCTGTGTAATTATCATTTAAGATACAAATCCTTGACTTATGTGTGATAGAATCGAATTCAATATTTTCAGCTCGATTTTTGAATGTTGCTATCTTACTACTTATAACGCAGTAAACATAGCCATGCAACGTTTGACATCTTTATGAAAATAGAAGGAATGAAGCATCTGGTAGACACTGTGCGGTTTCGGTAGCTTTGCTTGCCAGTAACAACGCCTCCAGATGAAGGGAAATAAAGCAAACAATTTACAGAGTATGCTGTTGGAGATTAGATACGGATTGAAAACCTACCTCATGGACTCCTATATCTCGGAGTCCATGACCTAACTTAGAACTTCCTTATGAGCGGTGAGACTGATATGCTGTCATGAAATGAGATGAAGATCTTCCTTTTCAGTGAGGAGAAACCTCATGTCAATTGCTAGCCTAGAAACAAAATTGTAACCGTTCAAAATTGAGACATATTTTAATTTTTTAATTGAGCCCTATTTTTAAACATATTTGCATATTTTAAAAAAACATTTACATATTTTAAAATTTTCAATAGCAAACATTTTTCAGAGGAGCAGATTGAAGTTTATACCACACATCGATTATATCATACGTTTGTGGCATGATCGACTCTTTACATGTGTGACATTTCAAGTCATCAAGAGCATTTGTTTGGCTAGAAGAAAGCCAATCAATGCGCAATAGACTTATTTTCGAGATTTTTGACCATCTTCACTTCATGTCGCTCTGTAGAGCGAGGAATAAGAAAGAACTCTCAAGGGTAAGTGCTTTGTGGGAGCCGCGATATGTTTTAGTACTAACAGTGCTGTGCAGTTGCTCTAGAATCGGATCAACTTTTAAGGCAATTTCCTTTAATATCCAGGGTAAATTCAGGACCAGCGTTTTGCACAGAGCTAGTCATGAAAATCCCAATGTAATTTCTGTGAGATATGATATCGTAATTTTCAAATCAACGTTTATTTGTGAATGTGTTATTGATGTCATTGTAATTTCTTTTTATGGCTATGGCTGGGCCCACGGCGAACATTTGGTCCCGACTAGCACTCTTGGGATCAAACGTTTGAATGCCATACTCAAGTGTAGGCCATTATAGTTCTTAAATTCGTCAAACCTCTTATTGAAAACAATTATCTGTGAAGGAACTGTAAGCAGTTCATTCGTTGATGAGCTGAGATTACTGATTGGTGGTGTGTTCGCTAGGCAGCTCACTAGTGCAGTTGGTGTGAATTCCTTCTTGATGACCTCGTTATGAGAATTTTTAGCCAATTTTTTTCATTGTGGCGAAATTTCTCGAAACAACAGTTAAAAGATTTTCAATGCCAGCGATTTGCCCTGCAGTTCTTCAAAATCATCATAATCCTAATGAACGAGCACAAATTCTTTTAATGGATTGCAACTTTCAGAGATTTTATAAACTGCTTCTTTGAATCAGTTCAGATACCATTGTAGGTGTCCACTGTACGCACTATTGAGTACAGGAAATCAGTTTATTATTTTTTGTGCTTAAGAATTAATTTGCACTTAAAATTTTATTGCTATTTAGCTTCCTACGTTTGAAAGAAATGCCAATTGTTTGTAACTGACAAAAGCTTTTCTTGATTATCATTTCATAGTCATTAGAAACACTTTTCCTTTGGAAACTGTCATTTCAATCCTCAACTGAAAATCGACAAATCTCACAACGTGCTTTCTTTGGAGCATCTACCACATTGAAATGTCGCCCTTCTTTTCTTTAGACTTGAAAAGGAGAAGCAAGCATGTTTAGCCGAAGTTGATGGAATCGCCAGCCAATTGGACGCTGCACTAAAGGCCAAAGTAAGCTTTCATTTTCTAAAATGTCTGATCTGTTTTTTGACGGTCGCTACTGTGATGCTCTGATATTGATGGAAATGTGCGGTGTTAAATGATAGTATTTTAAACCGTTAACTTATTCAAGCATAACACAATGTTTCATATGAAAGATGTTGTATCAGTATGATTTGCTAGAAAAGTGAAATAATAGTCCGGCAGCCAGAACGAGTTTCTGCAGGGAACGAGGCCGAAAATGAGACCTTCACAGAGTAATGTACACCCTATGCCTGCTACGAATCGGTGCGTTTGCCGAGTTCCACTGAGTTCCTCCTCTTGTCAGACAGAATCAAAGAAAACATATGTAAATCGGGACGCAGATTGCAGTTTTGGCTAAAATGAAAGTTTTTGCTCGGATTAAACGAAAACCAGTAAACCCAGAGTCATGATTTTTGGCATGGAATGTCTTCAGGTTATTTCCTTCCATGTTCATGCACCCCTGTCTATAAAGCTAAACATATATAGATTTGGCGAGCCTCTTAATGTCGTCAAACATAAACATTTTGAGCAACTTCATCCACATTCAACCACATTCTCACATAAATTGTCGATCCGAAGCATGGTAATAGCACACGCACATCGTAGCAAATGACCTGAAGACATTCCATTTCAAAACTTATGAATCTAGACTTACTATATTTCAGTTGATAAGAGAAAACACAGAGAATTTCATTTTAACCAAAAACTTCAATCTGCGTCCCATTGGATTTACATGTGTTTTTCTCGGATCCTGTCTGACAAGAAGAGGAACTCACTAGAACTCGGCAGACGTTCAGATTTGTGGTAGACATATGATGTACATCATTCTGTGAAATTCTTATTTTCGGCCTCGTTCCGTGCCAAAACCCGTTCTGGCTGCCGGACTATAAAGTTAAAGCTACAAGCGAGCAACTGCATTTCAAATGGGCTTTGAACTTATCTTTTGGGCGGCGTGAATCGTTGCAATTTGAGATGCGGGTCGAAATGTTGCCAAATGGACACGATATGAATGAAAGGGTTAATATGCACATGCAGTGAATAATTGTGTTCAGTGAGGTCTGACTGGACTACTGCTGACTGCGAATGGGACGGTTCAAAGCAAATTTGCATGCGGCTAAGAGGCACACTACTCATATTCTGACGCTAGCTGCATTCGGCTCAGATGAAGCTGACATATATTGATATCATCTATCATACATATAGATGAAGCGTAAAAAAGGAGAGGGTGCCTCAAAAGAAAATGAAATTTGAAATGGCAGAATGAGTGAGTGAGGAATGAGGTTGTAAAGGAGGACATTATAAGTCAAGAGGTTTCTGAAGAAATGCATTACTTTTCACACATCAATGTCATGAAATAAGCCGTCATGCATCGGGATAGCTTCACAATTCATTTGTACATGTAAATTGACATACTTGTCAAATTGAGCAAAGTTCTTTCATGGGAAGTACATGCATTACAGGAAATCACCAACAATACTGTACCTTTCACTATGAAGCGATGATCGATTTTATCCAGTCATTGTTTTTCTTGGAGTTTTGCAGTTTAGGCAAGCTTTTGATCGGATCAACCATACCTTAATCATGAAACGTAAACCGGTTGTTCAGTCTCTTTTGTTATTGATCCAAGGGTTCCGTTCTTTGGGAAATTCGGTTAATTATCTCGAGCATGTCGGTGTTAATCGATGTGAATCTATGTTAATGAATAATTCACCAGTTGATGCTATCAACGTTACAAAATTAGCAAATTATCTATGGGATATTTTGGAAATAGGCATATGACTAAAATATGTAGTAGCATGCAAAATATGACAGAAAGTACAAAAAGATGAAGTATCACATGCGAAGTTGCCTCTCCAAGCTTCGAGCTGTGAAAATAGTAATTGATCATATACAATAATATGTATATAATACGTTGGTTCTATTGTTTTCAAAATGGTGAAAACGTTGTGAAAGGCTTCTTGATAGGATGGCTACTTCATAAGATATTCATATATTAACGATATTCATATATGTGGGTGCCGTGGACGTCCACGTGGGTCTCCATTCATGCTTTCAAGTCATTTGAAATGTCGCGTGACATTGCAATTATATCGCCTAAACCGATGAGTGTTCGCATTGCTAGGTTGCATTTGCACCACAGCTTCCAATATACACTGTAAATCGCTGGATACGAAAATTACATACAATTTGAAACTAACATCTGATACGAGATTCTCGTATGCTTACAAAGGTCAGGTATGTTTTTCATACGACATCTCACTTACTTTCGTATGTGATTGGTATGTAGCGATACGAGCTATTCTATCTGTGATTGGCTGTTTTACACTGAAATACGAGTTGTTGATGTGTTTTATATACGAGACCCGATGCAAATTCATCCTTATTCGTACGCCTCTGGTATGCATTTCGTATGTAGATCTTTAAATCACATAGCAAAAAATGCATGTATTACATACTACTGTCACAACTGTTTTCAGTAATACCAGACGTGAAAACTTCTTGATTGATAGAGTGATATTTAGCTAGATTTGATTTATTGTGAATTTAATGCTCCACGAGATTGTCGTCGTTGCGACTTGTCTAGCAACACGTTCTACTTTATGAACCAAGTTGATAAACATCAACTCATTCAAACGATTTTTTCATGTAATCATGTTGACTTCATGAATGTTTGCGTTCATGAATTATAATGTGTTTTTATTTCGGATTGATAATATGCTTGATTTCAAAATTACAACATGCATAATTGTTGATGGTTGAATACTTATTGATTATCTATTAAATGCTTTAGACTTGCGTGTATTAAAATCGAATTCAGTATTGAAAGTATGACTCTTGAATGTCATTATCTCACTACCTACAGAACAGTAGTAACATTAGTGTGATCTTTATTGACAAAAGGCCTAAATCAACATACTTTGGAAATTATTCATGCTTTCTTTAAGCACTGTGCTGATATGGCTTAAGTATGTAAAGCATACCACATTTGAAATAACATACGAAAAGCATGCAGATATATACCAAAAAATTATTTTGGTATGCATCCTTTGTATGTTGATTGGTATTGAGCGATTTACAGTGTGCATCTAGATAAAAAAACTGGAGGTCTCATTCAATTGAAATTCAGGTTGTGGATGCATGTACAATATGGCTTATGTAATCGATAACTTATAATGAAGCTTTCGGGGAATCAGTTGAGTTTGACAGTCTCTAGACACATCGAAGTATTTGTGTTAAACATCTTGATAAGATCCGTTTGTCTCTTCTATTCAAACTGTGACATTCAGTTTCATTTGTACATATATTTTCATCGATCCCATCACCTTGTAACGTTATTTAGTTTGGAAATAAGACGTTTTGAATTTTATGCGAGGTAATCCACAGCTTCCCTGTCGTAGGGCATTCATGCAATGCCTCTGACAGAGATTCTAGCCTTTTAGAAGTTATGTTCGAGAAAACGACAAAAACGAATTTCGTGATTTGATTGTTAGAGCCAAAAGAAACAATCCATTCAAAGTACTCGATATGATAGGAAAATTCTTTAATATTGAGGAGTTCTGCAATTCTCTAAATTTGGTTTTCAGAACCAAAAATGACTGTGGGGAAAAATTCGATTTAGAGAAACACGCAAATAAAAATCACGAAGGGGCTCATATCAATACCGATATTTACTGAACAATGATTAGACTACTGTATCTATACTATCAAAAAAATCATGTCCTCATAGATCTCA